>JABUQX010008127.1:0-15000 GCA_015478945.1 Trachelipus rathkii
GTGAGAGATAATAATAATAAGTAATTAATAATAATTAATAATAATATAATATGAATCATAATAATATAATTAATAATAATAATAATAATAGATAATAATATTAAATTTCAGGTTAAAATAAAGGAATTGAAATTTTAATTTTAATTTTCGTGAAGCTCAATTTTGTTAAGTTTTCAACTTATTTAAAAATAATTTTTCACTATATATAATATATACTATATATTATAGTATATATAGTATATATATATATATATATATATATATATATATATATATATAATATATATATATATATAAATATATAATTAATATATTATATATAATATATATATATATATAGTGATATTATAATATATATATATATATATACAGTAAATACATACATATATAATATATATATTATATATATATATATATATATATATATAATAACTATATATATAGTATATATGATATATTAATATATATATATATTATATATCTATTATAATATATATATATATATAACTTTAAAGGTAAAGCTTTGAATAGTTTTAATAATATTTGATGAATAATAATAATATGAATAATAAGTAATAATAATGAATGATGAATAAATAATAATGGGAGATAATGAATAAAATAATATAATAATAATAATAAATAATAAATAATTAATATATATAATTTTGTTAAAAATAAGGATTGATTTTATTTTTTAGTCCTTAAGCCTCAAATTTTGTAAGTTTTCACTTATTTAAAAAAATAATAATTTTTCACTGAAATATAATATATATATTATCATTATATTATATATATATATATATATATATATATTATAAATTATATATATATATATAGAAACAGATCAGATATCTATATATATATATATATATATATATATATACAGTATATAAATAAATATATTTATATATATATATATATATATATATATATATATATATATATATATATATATATATATATATATATATATATATATATATATATATATATATATATAAGATATAGATATATCTAATATGTAATATATATATATATATATTTAAAGTAAAAAAAAAAATATATATTTTATAATATTTATAATGTAAATTCGTTTTAGAAAGGTAAAAAATCAACTAAAGGAAGAATTTCAAAATCCTTTTAAATTTTTAAAATATTGTACTAATTTATTTAGTAGAGTCTATTCACATTAGTTTTCAGCCTAAGGAGGCCCTCTGTCAGATGTGTTACATAAAGAACTAAATTATAAATCTAAAATTTAACTAATTAATATAAAGAATCTAAAAATCAAGTAATATTAGAAAGTTTTGGGATTAATTTCTTAAAAATGGTGTGGAGTTTAAAATGTTGTTTAAAATGGGATTAATTAGGAGCTCGTTTTTTTTTGTATGTTAAAGTTTTTTTGTGTTTTTTATACAGAAAGATTCGGTAAGTTTTCTAAGGTGTAGATGTTCTATGTTAATTATAGGTGTCATGTGAGTGATATCTATTGTTTGGTTTTGGGAGGCTCTATGTATTGTGAGGGCAGAGTGGGTTGTCTTGTAAGATCATATTTGTGTTAATATTGTCTGCGATGGAAGTCAAGAGTTTCTCCAATATAAGAGCTATTACAGTTAAGGCAAGGGATCTTGTAGATGCATTGTGAAGTAGAGGGATAATACAAGGGTGTGAGGTTGAGATGATAAACTTAAAGAGGGAGGGTACGAATCGGAGAGTGTGATATTGAGTGGTTAGGTTTGGTAAGGATTTTTTTAACAGAGTTTTATGTAGATTTTGTGTAGGTAAGGGGAGAAAGATTTAAGGTGTTGTTTTTATGTTTGTTTATTGTAATCGAGTGTAGTTTTTATGCGCTATAAACGTAGACAGAGCGAGCCTTTCGTATTGGTCAATGTGTCTAGCATACGTTAGGGGGAAGAGTATAACATTGACCTTGCTGAAGATCTCTTGCTACCCACTTCGACTTCAATGAGCGATCTCACGCAGTGAACTTCAATTACAAGATCTTTAATACAGTTTTGAAAATATTGACGAAATAAAGAATGTTTTCGCATAACAAATGATTTTCACTTTAATTTAATTTCAAGACGTTAAATACAATTAACCTTGCGTCAGTCCATTAAAATTATTGGAGGGTCAATTAAAAATTTTTTTAAAAATTCTGGCTTTCTCTTTTTCATAAAATCAATCAGTAGACTTTTTATTTATGGCCAGCTGCAAAAGAAGGGTCCACTGATCCCCTCAGATATCCACAGATCGTTTAAATTGATTATTTGAGTGAAATTATTTAAATAAGGAGAAAGTCCAAGAGACCAATACAAAGCTTGAAAAGAGAAGAAAAAGCGGATAATCTGCCTGAATTAAAATCGAGAGGCTAAAGAGATATGTGACACAATTATTTGTCAGATAAAGATAGATTTACATTCTCAGGACATTTAATGTTGCTACGTTATTTCTGCCGGAAATTTTTCCTCAGTATGATCCCATCTTTCCTGAGAAATATGTAAATGAAACCTGTAAAGTGTAACACTTTCATTAACATAAACAAACTTAAAACAGACTATTGCTATAATATATAGCCTAGCAGAATTCGTCGTATGTATTGGAGGCCATAGCTTTACTTTGATGGTCATTACTGAAAATCACTTGGAAGCCACTTTAAGTGAAAAGTGTGAAACTATTAAAAAGGCGGTTTTTTTTTTTTTTTTAAATAAAAAACCCAATTCCGATGGAGACCAGAAGCGTCCAAGCAAGCGCGGTTTATGTTCTACTTTAAAAGAGGATTAATACCTTAATTAATACCATCGGTAATAGAAAGACTTGCCGCATCTAGCAATGCTTTGCAGATGCGAGAAGACTTTATTATGGCATGAAGGCAAGATTTTAAAATAAGGTGTATTGATAGATTTGGACTTTCTTATTTAAATAATGATTAAAGGTAGTTCTACTTAACTATAAAAATAATTGTAAAATTTTTTAATTTTTCTAGATAAATGCTTTACGAGTCATCAATGCTCTCTTTTTGAAACACACACACAACCACTCACACACACACACACACACATCTACGTTACGGTGAAGTCATCTCCGCGGGGAACACACTACTATATATATAATTAAGCTATATATATACTATAATAATAATAAGTATATGTATATAAGTGTTATAGTCCTCTAGGGCTCGTGTATAGCATATTATTGTTATTAACTAGTGATATAGCTGAATCACAATTGATTTATAGTATATTTCGATATGTAGTAGAGATTATCGATGACGATGACGCCATGCATGATATAGTCGAGCGAGTCATGAACAGACTCACTGTATGCCGTATATCTCATGCGATTAGGCTAGAAGTTAACAGTTCTGCCGCATACGCTGTGGTACGTGAGAGGATCTGATGAGCAGCGTAGCTCATCGAGCATAGAGGACGAGAGATAGTCAGATACCGTCGCTAGAATTCTTACTCTACGCTCTACTGCCATCCGCGTTGTAGTAGGAGAGCTCATAGTCAGAATGACTAACTAGGTATTCTAACTGGAGTATTAGTCAGTACCGCCTGAGGTAGGGTATGCTAGGTGTGGTATGCTCAATGAGAGGTAGATCGACAGGTGTAACAAGAGTGACTAGAGTATGAGCTCTCTATGGCACAGTCGTGGCCAGGGGCTTATATAGAGTCAACGTCGCTATACTGACGCTCCCCGTTACGTAATTCTACATTCAGCATAGCGTAATACACAACACTAGATACATTTCACTGTCTTGCGATGTACAATTAATTGTCGTTAAGTGATGCTAAGGCTCTCTGAATTGAGTCAGAGGTTAATTAATTTTATATAATTCGTCGCCTGTCAGGAACAAATGCTTCGTAACTCCCTTTAGTTAAACTAACACTTGAAGCCATCAAGAAAAATGTCGAGCCATTATAATTTCAGCAGACAATTATGGTGTTGAGTAGAAGTAGAAGTGTTGACTAAAGTACGGAGATTCCATAGATAGCTCGGTACTTTAATGTTGATGAGGCTAGTGGGTAAGCAAGTTTTCCAAAAATACAGACTCACATTCCTACTCCCGACCCACAACTTATTATTGTAATCCATTTTATATCCATTATTTGATGATTTTACACATATAACGATAGGTTTAGAGGCGATTAGAGATAGAGGTTTTAGATATCATAAAAGAGAATTATTTCTCTTGCAATTTGTCATCGAGCCGAAAGGTGAATAGTGCATTACATGGAAAAAGTCTACAATAAACTTAAAAGAGCAGTAGAAGAAAAAAAACGACGGTAAGTTGAGGTAAGATATAGTACAAAAAATTTTGTGTAAGCATTTTATAAGGAAAGATCTCAGAAAGAAATAATTGCGAGAGAGCAGAAGAATCTCAGCTGCATGAGGCAGAATGGGATTTAATGGAAAGGGTATCGTGAACATGGCATCACAGCAGCGACCGTGCTGCAAAAACAGAGGGCAATAGACGAACTAAGTTTCTTGTTCATCGAGTACAGCGATGTTTATGACTAGATAATATATATTATTTACATCTTGTTGCTACGAATAGCTGCATTTTACCCGTCTACTGCTGATCACGGTAGAAAGAAGCTTTTCGAACATTAAGAACTTCCTGAAAGTACTTAAAAGAAATTACTATTGGATTTGAAAGACTTACTCGGAACTTGCCCCCTCTACATACAATCGAAATATTGAACAAAAACTGAAGATGTATCTCCGATTTTTGCTCACTGCTCACACTGCCCGCAACTTCCACAAACGTCAAACAATTTGGTAAGATGTTTTAGTAATTTGTATTACATATAGAATTACTCCGATTTTTTCTTAAGATATTTAATATTGGTGAGACTGTACCCTACTTTACTGTCGTGAGCGACAACGCCGGTAGTTATACTTAGTTATTACTGTCTATAATATATATAGTATACTATATATATATAATTATAATATTTCTAGGGTATCTAGGTCAGTTAGAATCTAGTCATACTTAAGATCTGACTCAGACGAATAGCGCTATGGAATCTATTATAAGTATAAGTGAGCTCAAGCGCACCTAGGTCATATATATTATATATATATGAGTTTAGCTAAATATCAGTATATGTAGTGTAAGTTACTTCTCGTAGGATTATATACTAATCGGAGATAGAATGATCGATTTAATGATGGTCTGGCCCGCGACCGAAAAAAATTTCCTAGATACGCCACTGATGATTCACGCGATGTGTGACGATCGACATGAGAGATATGCCTGTTACTATATAAGTATATCGTTACTATATGTATAGCTCTATAAAAGTTAGGTTAGAGCCCGTTATATCATATAATTGCGTCGCAGTAAGCGGACTCTGATATCATTATACGGGCTGGTTGTAAGTTGGTGCTATCTATGACATGTAGTCAATGTATATAGATACACAGTATTAGATATAACGTAATTATATATAAGTTGACAGTGCATTATACGGTGTCATATAAGTATATATGCTGTGTAGTATAGAGTGATAGTAAGATAATAATCGCTACGTATATATATAACTTCAGTATTATTATATAGCTATTATGGAGTATATGCATCGCGAGTTAAGAATAGGTATAGTAGATTGATCATATTAGATTGCAGGGTGTAATAGGCTGAGATAGCTCATGACTACGGTATTCATTTATAGATACTGGAGCTATGAGGTATACTGCCGCGAAGTAAGCTACTATATAGTATATTATATATATATATATATAATATATATATCAGTAGTGTAATGTGTGTGTGTGAGTAAAATGTAAAATGCAGAACAACCAAGAATTTTTAGTATATATTATTTTGATATATTATATATTATATGATATTATATAGTATATATATATATATATATATATATATATATATATATATATATATATATAATAATTATTATATATATATATATAATATATATATATAATATATATATATATATATATATATATATATATATATATAATATATATATATATCAGATATGTCATAACATAAAATAAATTCGTATATAATTAATATCAATATAATATATTTTGCCTTCTGAATCGATACTAAATAAAAAAAACTGTTTAAGAAGGATTAGTGAAATTGCATCAGAGAGAAGGAAGAAGTCACTCTTGTGACATAGTAATCAACAATGAAACTTCCAAAAAAAAATTAGTTTCCTCTATTATATAGAATAGATTATTTCCTTATAGTATATATATATATAAATATATATATATATATAATATATATATATATATATATATATAATATATATATATATATATATATATATATATTAATATGATATATATATATATATATATTAGGGTGGGATGGTTTAAACCATTTGGTTTAAACCTTTGGTTTAAACTGGGTTTAACCACATATAAAAACCAATGGTTTAAACCATTAAAAAACCATGCATAAAATATTTAAAAAATATTTTATTAATGTTTATGACAGGGAAAAAAACGTTTTGATACTTTCAATAAGAGTAAACTGATGGTACAATAAAAAAATTTCTGCTGATTTTTATATTATTGTGAGAATGATTATAATATATATATATATAGTAAAGTAGTATATATATATATATATTATAGGTATTAATATATTATATATATACTAGATACAGTATATATAGATGTATGTATGATAGATATCTATAGTATATTAGTATATAGTATACAGTTGGTATAGGTATCTATTAGAGAGATATATACCACTTATAATATATTATATAAGAATAGGTATATACATGATAATACGCGTATTCAGTATACTATATATATTATATATAGTATAGTAGATATATATAGGTCATAAATAGTATAGTAGCATATAGTATATAGATAAACTTATATTGTAACATACTTTAAAGAAGCATGTTTAAAACATATCTTGTTTCGAACACTTGGGAAATTCATTTTCTAACACCCATAAGTCGATGTCCATAACGTTGTTTCAAATGTTAATAATAAAACCTCATGTGTGGAGTGTACGTGGCCAAGCAGCATTAACCAAGGTCTAGAAAGGCAATAATGGACTCGTAAACTAAGTGATGCGGTTTATATTTGGACAAAATACTGAACATTTGAGCTAGAGGACAGCTTAAGTCAGCAGTACACTCAAGCAGACAAGATTTGCAATAAGTAAAAAGGCGTAGGTATTCATAAGGCAGAAACATGAAGCTTACAAATTATTGGCGTATTATTTTTAATCGCAAGATTTAAGCAAGACACCGCCAGTACTCTCCAGAGGAGATGAAGTATTCAAAGCAATGGAATTATGAGAAAATGAGTATCCCGAATCTGATTTCCATTTGTATAAATTTAAGAGCAATCTCCTGCATTTCATAAAAGTTACCTATTTGATGATTCTCTGTTGTAAGCAGTTGACTCCTTCATCTTTGGTACAATCTCTCAAGAAAAATTAGAGGAGAAGTTATATATACAAATGAGTAAGACATATTGTCAGCAACTTCATCAAGTGCTAAAATGTGTAAAGGGTATTTTCAACTTCAGACTGTGCAACAGCAAGCATGTAGAAATAGGATTGGCACAGCTAAAGCAGCATGGCTCCAGGAGATCGAGAGAGTGGACTGTTGCGACAAACCAGGTCACGCGAGACGGGCGCACTATTTGAGCGACTTCTGGAGCGAATGGTAGCGTTTGGTATAGAAGTTAATGGTTCTAGGGCAGGGAGTGACGCTGGGTTTGGGAGGTCGGATATGTGAGTGTGTACCTGGATGGCTTAGAAGAGCTGGTCACGTAGTCTTCGCAGTTCAGCCACAAGGGTTATGTACAACGCAATGTGCAGGCCTCATGTTGAGGATGGACGAGGCAGCTAGGGAGTGTGCTGGCAGAGCGTGGACGGTACCTTGGGGTGGATGAGTGAGACGCGGCATGGGGGGACTGGCCTGAAGTATGAGAGGAGGGACCTTTGCTAGGGTGCCAGTCATTGTGCGTGCCTATTGGAGTAGACACCTGAATATTCCAGGTTCTACTCCATTTGGTGTGGGCATGGTCATGCACCCCATATGCTCTTATTTCGCTGAAGAGCTCTGAGGCATGAAGGTCGAGCCATCGCAGACGTAGTAGTGGAGGCAGCCTTTGGTGTTTCTGATGGCGTAGTGACTTGCGATTTTGGCCTGTAGAAGGTCTGCTGATAGTTCTGCTTGGCGGGCCCGGTAACTATAAAGTTAGGAGCATGCGTATATCAGTGCTGATTTGAGCTCCGAGATTCCCGGGTATTAACTTCATACTGTGAGAGGGTCTAGATTAGATCCGGGAATTAGTAGTTTTTTTTTGTATAAAATTCTTAATGATAATTTTCAGTTTCGACTTTTAATGATGATCTCTCTCTCTCTCTCTCATCTCTCTCTCTCCTCTCTCTCTCTCTAATCTATCTCTCTCTCTCTTCTCTCTATATATATATATATATATCTAGATAATATATATATATATATTATATATATATATATATATAATATAGTATATATATATAATATAATAATATATTATATATATTATATAATCGTAAATATTATAGGTATATGGGCCTATATAGTATATATATATAGTATATATCTAAATAGTATATATAATTATATATATATTATATGTTCAGTATGCATAACTAGTGAGCGATTAATTAATACAATAATAGTAGTTATATATATACTAGAGGATAGGATTATATCTATGTCTAATACATATAAATTTATTATTAATATAGATGCTAGATTTACAGGTATAATTATAGAGGTAAGGGGCCGATATATATATAGTTAATTAGTATTATAATATATTATATTATAAGCTTTACTGTCCATAATACTTATAAGCTATTATCTACTATGAGACCGAAACATACTACCGCGAGTGATAGTAATTGTATTAATACGTTATATATTAATTCGTTAGTATCTAAAGCATATCAATGAAGAGGAAAGCGGTATTTAGTTATCTACTATATTTCCTAGTATTATCAATATAAAGATAAATAAGAATTCATTTGTATATATATATCATTAAAGGTTAATTTGAATAAACTCTTCTTTATTATTCTGTTTTTTTCTTTATTTTACTTGTTTTTTTTGTAAAATAATAAGATAACCGCTTATTATTTAGATAGATCGCTTTAAAATAATTATATAGTTACTAATAAGGTCCTCATTATTTGTTTACTTTATAAGTTTAATGTAAAACTCGGAAACCAAATGTTAAGAGGCTGAAAAAAGTAAGCAATACTAATAATTTTATACCAGTCCTAGGCAGGTATATCAAGAAATTTGGAAATTTTAACGACTATATGACATAATTTATTAAGCGAATTTTAAATATGTGTTAGCAACTATGCTGCATTACACTTTCCACTAGGTGTGATTTTTTGACTTATGTAGAAATCTTATTAACAACCTAGTCTGAGAGATATACTAGCATACAAACCATCAATAAGCATAAACAGTCCAAAACATAGTGGTTGTTATTCTGATGTTTGACTTTTAAAAAAGCAATGGTTTTTGTGTTGTTTTTTAAAAGAACCATGTTTTTATTTCCCACGCCCTGATTAATCACAGTAATATAGGATTATATAATTATTATATAATATTATATATAGTATATATTATAGTAATTAATATGTTATTTTGTAATAGGAGTATATTATAATATAGTCAATATAATATAATAACTACATATGAGTATTATTATGATATATATATATCAGTGTTTCTAATATATTAATATATAAATTATATATGAAGTACTTCTACTTAATGTATTGATAATATTATAAGATCATATATATACTTAATCGTATAAGTATTATCAAACGTAACATATATACGATGCATACTTCTATATATATAATAAATCAGGTGCGGCTGCGGAGATCGGTATAAATAAAATTTAGCGACTGCCGATTGCCTGAATACACTCCGCTCCTTAAATTCAAATTATGGAACATTTCCGACATCCAGCACTATCTGCCGTATGTCCGACCTCTCCGACTTGGGCCCTCGGCGACTATCCACCGCCACTTAAACAAATATAATTTCGACTCGACTGCCGACTGGAACTCGATGCGTGCTACACTTTAAACAGAATAATTGATTCCCGACGCCTGACTGTACGCACAGATACACGAGCAGCACATCTTAAACAGAAAATTTTCGACACTCCGACTCCGACTCGGTAATGGGCGTCCGACCCTCTATACGAAATTGAGAGAGAGTGCATATAATTGTGCGAGTCTCATCGATGCGATAATGACACGAGCTTACAGTATAGAAGAAAACATTTTTTTTCGGTTTACATAGCAACTTTCATTTACGGACTTGCTTGGTAGAATAGAAAATCTATTACCTTATTATAGGTACTCTCAGGAGCATGCATATACGATCATACTGATGTCTCAATAGCTACTAGGGCTCGTTAATACAATGGTAAAGACAAATAGTATATAGCGGAGCAGACACATTGAGACAAACAAAATAGTTTCAGGTTGCAGAAACAAATGTATAACGTCAATTATAATGTCATAGCGTAGTCATTTTTATTTGCTATTAGGTCATATAAGAATGGCCTTATATACAATAGTTAAAGTCATATCCAAACACAAATATATTTTACACATTTTACATTAATAAAAGATTATATAACTAATTAAATTAATCTGATCGAATAATAGCTAATGGAAGTCAATAATAATAATAATAATAATAGACGTAATGAATACATATACGTAACGAGAGTAAGGAACTAAATAATAGAGATAGATTAATAGTAATAGCAATTTAATTAATTTATTTGATGAATTAGATGTTTACTATCTAATTGTGTCCCATATTTCTTTTTTGACCTTACATATAAATTGACCGTTTGTATCCGCCATCTTTATTTTCGGGCTTATTTGACACTTTTACTGAAAATTTTGTTTGTTTTAATAACTACAAGAGATGTAGAAATTATAGAATATATATATAGAATATAAAATAGATTTGCTGAATATTATTTAAAGAACAAATTCGCAGTTCGTATTTAAAAGGATTAGTAATATAGAATTATTGAAAATAGTTAAAATCAAATTAAAAGCTATATATTAATACGATATATAATAAAATAATATATATATTGTATATATATAGAAATGTAGATAAAATAATTCATTATTATAATATAAAACATATAGTTTTATAGTTATCAAAAAACAGTTGCAATATATTAAGGTTTCTAAATGTTTCTAATTATAATAAATATAAATATATTAATTATAATACTTTTATAATTTATTATATTATTAATATAATATATATATATTTTATTAATCTAAAGTAAATTTTAAATATAATATTATTATATGAAATTATATATATTAATATAATAATATTATACGGATAATCCATAAGTAATACATATGGTCCTTCTAAAAAAAATTAAGTAATTGGAAAGGTTATGGTAAAAAATAAAATTATGATATGAAAAATATTTTAAAAGCTTAAATTTAGATGTCAAAATAAAAAGAAAGCTTACTTCAGCTTCCTATTGTGGTCTCTGTTGTTCTTCACTCACTTTACCAAACGCAATACTTTGATTAGATTCTTAAAGTTATATTTCATATATATTTTTAGGAAAATAAAATACAAGGCGCTAAATTATTTATTATAATTGAGTCATATAACTAAAATACTTCGAAAAAAGCCCCATCTCTTCTACTAAACCCACTATATACCTCACCCTATATCTTAGTTTTACCAATTAAATAATTGACTAATTATGATATATAAGTCTCGTACAGACAAAAACCAGCCCTAAGATACATCATGAGTACCTATATAGTAGTCGAACGTAATATAATATAGGGGCCTTACACTAGTAAATATATACGGTTATACAATAAATGGATGCATATAATCCCTCACCCTCCACAACCAGCCCAACAAAAACCTCCAGGGCCATAACTCTTCTTTAATCATGCACCTTTAATATCTGTACTCTGAGTCCAAATACTCACATTACTCTCCTTCAGTATACATTCTTCATGACTCGGGATCTCAGCATTTTTCTCTTAATGCTCGCACAGTAATCGCGCTAGCTAGTAGCACACAGAGCAACGACTCTACCTACGCTGAGTAAAACACATTATATACCTCTGGAACTCAGCCGAAAATTCTAGGATACTAATCATCAGTTAATTTAACTTATTTTTTTTTCTCTTTTTTTTATTTTTTTGAAGTACAACTTCCTACATTTCCTATTATCTATACACCATAATTACCAGAAAATTCTACCCTGTCTAATTGGGTACACCACCTTTCTTCACACCCACCACAGCATAGAGCATCTTCTGAAACAAGGTAGTCCGAGGAGGTTTCCTCCAATTTATTATATCTCGGCTCCTCTCCACGGACCTACATGCGCTACCTGAGAGGAGTTGGCCTCATAAATCCCTGGAACACAGATGGAAAGAGGGTTTTAGGAGGACGAGCTGTAATTGACCGAGAACATATCTCACTACCCATACAAGACACAGGGGTAACAAATTAGCCCTCATGTAATACCCTAGCGCACTCAAGGCACACTTAGTACCTTTACATTCACCAAAACGATTTAATTCACCAGCAACCCTCCTGCCATTCACAACTTTCCTAAAACACTCACCGCATCATCCGTCCCTCTCATCCAACAATACCCTAAATATTTAATGACACTCCCAGCAATAAATATATCATGTGCGTAAAAAAATTAAGATATTTTTATGCCAATTCTCCGATTGTATCAGACTCCACTCTGAAGAAATATATAAAACTTAAAATAATCAATAATTAATTTCAGTAGTGGAAAATGCAAATCAAATACACAAAAAGACTTAGTTTATTATTTATTTATATTTATATTTTAAATAGTTAAGTTATCCTTTCTTAGTTAGTTAATTTGTGTTGTACTCCTACTTTGTTTCTAATAAGGTATTTATTAGTCAATATCTTTTTAATAACAGCCCCTTATTTTTTTTAATGCCATTAAATATATATATAAATATATATATAATATATATATCGCATATATAATTATATTATATTATACATATTATATTATATATATATATATATATAATTACAGATGTATATATTATTATTTTTTGCTTGAATCAAATCTCATATCGTAATTAAACCTCTTAAGCTTCTCAAATTACTTTGAGCAATGTGCAAAATCAATCACATACACAAAGAACAGTTTGAATATTTATGTATTTATATTTTAATTGTTCTGAAATTCCTCTTTAGTTAGCTAATTTGTGTTTGTACTCTCCTACTTAAATCAAATAAGGGTATTACTTATCTTCAATAAGATCTTAATAAATGCTTTTGTTTAATATTGTAACTATATAATATAATATATATATATATAATATAATAATATATATATAATATATATATAATATAATAAAATAATATAAAATTGCAAATATATTAATGTTAATTTGTTTTATTTCTCATCGATAAATAATAGTATTTATACATTTAATTTCATCTGCTTTTTAATTTTTTGTTTTGCTTATTTATATATAAAAAAAGAAATATGTGAATCGAAAATATAAACATAAATATAACAATAATAATATATGATATATATTATATATATATATATAATATAATATAAGTATATAATAATATATATAAATATATATTATAATAAATAATAGATATATATTTATTTAGGCTTTCATATCAAACTAAACGACACCTTAAAGTTCTTTGAAGACCTTTATAGTTAGCTAACCACATAAAGGCAATTGAAGTCCTAGAAGTCGAATAGTGACCAAAGAACCTTATTAAGGTACATACGAACCGCCTATATAGTATTCGGAACCGTATAAACAAGTTCTATATGTTATTTTTGGAACCCTTGAAGCCAAACCACCATGGTACACGTCTTTTTGGAACCCTAAGATTATACCCAAAAAGTTCTAAATACGACAACGTGGGAACCCTAAAGGTTCTATTCTCAATACTCGTCTAGTTGTCCATTTCGTTCGAAAAGGTTCAATTTTAGTCCATTGATAAAGTTATGTTGGAACCCTCAAAAGGTTCATCAACCCCCTCCCCCCTATTGGTTCAAAATGTAGGACACCCTAGAAAACCCCTCTTCTATCTTCGAACCTTTTCTAAGAGTATGTAAAAATATTAGGTAAGTCTTGACCTTCGTAGATTATATATAGTCTGGTCTATGCTTTCTTATTAAGAGGGACTCTGCCAGCCTCAATTGAAAGAAATTTCCCGCTCATTTATTGTTCTTGGTATTCTTATTCATATTGTGTAATTTTAATGTCTTCCTGCATATGGTGTGTTATCTTAACTGGTTGACCTGTGCTGCAGTACATACGCTGCGAAGGGTATTCGTCGATAACACCAAGTAAGTGCGTACATCCACTCCATTGCAATAAGTGGATACACTTTGGTACATCTCGCTCAGCAAATGACATCACGAGCACAAAGCAAGAAACAAACTGTTGCGATAAAACTCTAAAGTGGATTGGTTCATTATTTCCCTTGAATGTTCTTTAAAAGAATTTTCAATCTGAATTCCCTTCATTATTGAACCACTTCGCCCTTGTAATAGAAGATAGGTTTTATTATCTTGTGTCTTAGGATCGGCCAATATATTCAATGTGTTTTTCCGCGTTTTTCTACTAAATATTGAGGAACCATGTAATTAGTAGCTATATCTATTAATTCAAAAAGATCCCAATTAGATGTTATTTTGTTGGCTCTGTGTACAAGTGTTTTTATAATAGATCTTTGTATGCAGAGTGTATAGTCCGAAATTCAATAAACTCTTTATCGCTATTTTAAACGTAAATAATTTCTTTCAATGTACATCGTGTTAATTTTTCATTTCACGTCTAAAAAAATTAAATTTATGTTATTAGTTTTCTTTGTAAAATTTAAATTGCTATAGGTCTCAAGTTGTTAAAAA
>JABUQX010008127.1:20000-22500 GCA_015478945.1 Trachelipus rathkii
AAAAAGTAAAATTTACTATTGTATTTCACTGATTCTAATAATAATTTACGAATTTATAATTTCTTTATTAATTTATTATATTTGCAAAGTCCGAAGTTTGAACGAAATTTTAAAGTTCCGAGGCTTTAATACGAGAAAAAAATCGCTCAAATAGGGCTTCAGCGACAAACATAGAGATGACCTTTGTATGTTATATCATTATACATTTCTTGCGCAATTTGATTGGCTTAGAGATGTGAACATTATATAACAATACTGATAATGTGCTCGCAATTGATCCGACAAATTTAGAGATTACCTGGGCATGTTATATTAATATTAATTCATTTTAACTGATCCGCTTTTTCAAGCGCATATATATATATATATATATATATATATATATATATATATATATATATATATATATATATATATATATATATTATATATATATATATATATATATATATATATATATATATATATTAGTGATGGGACGATTATGAAATTTTGCCGATGACGATGACGATGACGATTAGAGCAAATTTTGCCGATGACGATGACGATTAATTGAAAAAAACTATTAATTGAAAAAAACTATTTTAAAAATTTTCTCTCTCTCTCTATATATATATATATATATATATATATATATATATATATATATATATATATATATATATATATATATATATATATATATATATATATATATATATATATATATATATATATATATATATATATATATATATATATAGGCTGTAGACAGGAGGGTCAGGGGGTTCAACCTCCCGAAATTATTTTAGCGATCAAAATTTTTGATTCCTTAAGTCTCAATAATAATAATAATAATAATAATAATAATAATAATAATAATAATAATAATAATAATAATAATAATAATAATAATAATAATAATAATAATAATAATAATAATAATAATAATAATAATAATAATAATAATAATAATAATAATAATAATAATAATAATAATAATAATAATAATAATAAAAATAATAATAATAATTAATAATAATAATAATAATAATAATAATAATAATAATAATAATAATAATAATAATAATAATAATAATAATAATAATAATAATAATAATAATAGTTAATCAATGAAAATGAAAAGTATTTATTGATGGAAATGAGGAGACATGTTTGTGGTCCGTAACGATTTCTTAGGTCAAGTGGCTGTTCCTCATATATGTATAAAATATTTAAACCAGGGACTTAAATGTAAGGTTTCCAAGTTTGCAGATGATAGCAAATTGGCTACCTCAATAAGGAATAATGATGGATGTATAAAGATTTAAAAAATAAGGAGGGAGCTGTAATCGTTGATGGGATGAGCAGGTTCATTCCTTCTTCAGCTAAATTTTTCTTTCCTCATTCATTCCTTCTAAAACTAAATCTTTCTTTCCTCATAATCCATGGTTCGATCGTGCTTATTCTCTGGCCATTCAGGCTAGAGACAGTGCGTATCGGGGGTGGAAAAATTCTCGTTCTCCTATCACTCTCGCTAATTTTCATTCAGCTAGAAATCGTTGCAGGGATACTCTTCGATGAGCAAAGCTGGCTTTCATCAAAGGAAAGTGCGCTAACCTCCTTGGTTCTCCTACTGACAAATCTTTCATCTCCAGCAACTTCTGTAAATCTGCCTTTCCTCCTCTTTTTCGATCTGATCATTGTGTTGCTAATTCTCCAACTGAAAAGGCTAATCTCTTCGGCCCCTCGCTCAACTATATTCTCTATGTCTTAATACTAGCACTTTCCCTCCCTCAGTGTTGGAAGCTCTCACATGTCCAATCTATTCCGAAAAAAGGAAGCCGTTCTGATCCTTCTAACCATCGCCCTGTAGCTCTCACTTGTATTCTATCTAAGATCTTTGAAACCCTTCTCAACTCACTTCTTAGATCATTTGGTAAACTCACTCCGATCCGCCAGTACGGCTCTCATGCACAGAGTCTACTGGCGATATACCATTCTATCTAACCGATTTATGGTTTCGCTCTTAGGAACTACAGGGAGACTTGCTTGCTTGGCGCTTGACATATCAAAGACATTTGACCGAGTAGCAATCGTCAATGCTCTCAAACTCCCCCTTTGGGTTTCCTCCTTCTCTTTGCTTACTTATATCTAGCTTTCTTTCAAATCGCTCAATATCGGCTGTTGTTGATGGGGCGACTTCTTCTTCTTCTGTCAATAGTGGTGTTCCTCAGGGTTCTATCTTATCTCCTACTTTATTCCTACTTTTCATTAATGATCTTCTCACCTGCACCTCTAACTATCCACTCGTATTCCGATGACTCGACCCTTCATTCTTTAACTCATAATTAATGCAACATCGACTTGTCCTTCTACAATTCTGGCTCGTCTTAATCTTTTTCCGATTTTATTCTAGCTGATGGATAGAAATAACTTTATACAATTCTTTAAAAACCCAACTTTTACAAATCTCCTTCTCCAAAATACCTTCTAACTTTCCTGTCTCTTTCGACGGTTC
>JABUQX010008128.1:0-2500 GCA_015478945.1 Trachelipus rathkii
AATATAGTAAATTATTAAAGAAATTATAAATTCAAAAATTATTATTAGAATCAGTGAAATACAATAATAAATTTCACTCTTTTTACAAAAATAAGTCAATTAAAGTTCTTTACTTTAGAAATAATATGTATTTTATAAAGTACGAAATATGATGAAACAAGCTTAAAATATTGGCAAAAATTCGTTTTCCTTGAAAGAAAATGTATTTTAATGGGAAACTACTTTGAAAATATATATATATATTATTATTTATTATTATTATTATTATTATTATTTATATTATTAATTATTATTATTATTATTATTATTATGTATTAATTAATTATTGAAATATGAATTTGATTTTTTTGCTGTTTTTTTTTATTTTTATTCTTCCTTTTCTAATTCTAATTTAAAAAAAAACTATTTCGGCCGCTCTCTTCTCTCTCTCTTCTCTCTCTTCTTCTCTCTCTTACTCTCTTTATATATATTATTATATATATATATATATATATATATATATATATATTATTATATATTATATATATATATATATATATATATAATATAATATATATATATATATATTATTATATTATATATATATATATATAACGAATGATAAGGTGCAAAAATATGGCTAATGAAGACACTACAATATTATATAGGTGGAGTGGTACATTTTTTTTTTTTTAGTTGTCCACCACTCACGGGCAGAGCCCTATTCAGGGAGGGGGTGTTGCACACCAAAGTTTCATCCGCTAGCGCAAATTACGCAGATGAGAACAGACGCAGGCTTTAAAGTGAGTGAGATTAAATTCAGCAGGGAACACAGAAGATGGAAGAGATTTCCACAGAACAGAGGTGGCAGGAAAGAAAGAACCGCAGCGAACTAGCCTGGAGTTACCAAGATCCACACAAAACTCGTGGGCAGACACAGCACCCCTTGTGCTACGAGGGCGTCGTAAAGGTGGTGGTACACGGGTTAAGTTCCCTCGAGTACCTGCCGCTGTGGTACCCTATAGAAGAGATTAAAGTACAACATGGCGCCGAAGATAGAGGGTCAAGTGAACTAGAAAGTACAGGAAAGTTTATAAGCCTTTTGGCTTTGACTCGAACCTGTCAAAAGCCGGCGTGAAACAGAGCCCCAAAGATAATGAGAACAGTACTCCATCAGGCGATGAGACCTTGTATAGCTGGAGTAACTGAGAAGAGAAAAAAAGTCTCACAGTCTAAACAGAACTCCCAGTTTCTTTGAGGCCGCCCTAGCAACCGTTGTGATGTGAGGTTTCCAAGACATTTTTTTGTTTATGTTAAGGCCAAGGATGTTTATATTGTCAACAGGAGAGACGAGAGAACAGTCGAAAGATATAGGAAAGTTAGAAGGTGTTTTAGAGGGAGATTTGTAGAAGTTGAAGTTTTAAAGAATTGAATTTCACAAGGTTGAGACGACCCCAATCGGAAATTCTATCCAGATCAGCGAGAATAGAATCGGAAAGATTAAGACGAGATGCAATTCTAGAAGTAAAAGAAGGAGCAGAATTGAAATGAGTTGAAGAGTGAAGGGTCGAGTCATCGGCATAAGAGTGGATAGAGTTAGATGTGCAGGTGAGATCATTAATGAAAAGTAAGAATAAAGTAGGAGATAAAGCCGAACGAACCCTGAGGAACACCACTATTGACAGAAAAAGCAAAAGAGAAGGAGGAAACCCAAAGGAGGAGATTGGAGCGACATGGAAGAAGCTAGACATAAGTAAGCAAGAGGAAGGAGGAAACCCAAAGGGGGGGAGAGCTTGGAGAGCAGTAACGCGTGCCATACCCGGTCACAATGCTTTGGATATGTGAGCGCCACGCGACGCAAGTCTCCCGTAGTTTCCTAAGACGGAAAACCATAATATCGTTTTTTAAATAGGAAAAGTATATCGCCAGTAGAACTCGAGCGCCGAAAGCCGTACTGGTGATCGAAAGAAGAGAATAGATTTCCAGATGTGCTCAAGAAGTGAGAGTTAAGAAGTGTTTCAAATGATCTTAGATAGAATACAAGTTGAGAGCTATAGGGCGATAGTTAGAAGGATCAGAGCGGCTTCCTTTTTTCGGAATAGGTTGGACATGTGCGTGCTTCCAACACTGAGGGAAAGTGCTAGTATTGAGACATAGAGAATATAGTTGAACGAGGGGGGGGTCAGCAGTAAGCACATTCCCTCAAAACTCGGGGAGGAATGCAATCGGGGCACCCGCCTTCCTAACGTTCATAGATCTCAGGAGCCCGTGTACCCGATCAAATGTAATCACAGGTAAAGACAAAGGACACCTGAGAGGAGAAGGAGAAGGAGGAAGAATGCCAGGAATGCCAGAATCGTCCATGGTTGAGTTAGAGGAAAATAGGAAGCCGAAGAGATTGGCCTTTTCAGTTGGAGAGTTAGCAACAGAACCATCAGATCGAATAAGAGGGGCAAAAGATGATTTACAGAAATTGTTAGAGATGTTTTTGGCAAGAGGCCAGAAAGCATTTTGGTTAGTA
>JABUQX010008128.1:10000-12500 GCA_015478945.1 Trachelipus rathkii
AAATAAATAACGTATTAAAAGAAATTAATAAAAATACTAATAGTAAAAATAAAATAATAATAATAAACAACAGCCCTTCTTAATAATAATAAAATAAGCAAAGATAGTTAAGAAACAAACAACTTGAATACAATGCTAACCATAAAATCAATTTTCTATCAAAGAAAACTTTTAAATAGAATAACTCAACTCTAAGTATAGGCTATAATGTGAATATTTTGAGCTCTCTCTCTTACTCTCTACCATACTCTCTCTCTCTATATATATATATATATATATATATATATATATATATATATATATATATATATATATATATATATATATTACTTATATATATATATATATAAATATATATATATATATATATATATATATACTATATATATATATATATATATATATATATATATATATATACAACATATGTATATTCTTCTTCTTTCTTAACTTAGCCAGCAATAATATGTAACATATATATGAGTATGTATGTATATGTATATAGTAGTAATAATAATAATATATATACATATGTGTATATACATAATATATATATATATTTTTAATATATTCAACTAACTATTGCCTAACTCTTTATATTTTATATAACAACCATATATATAACACTTATATATATGTATAACATGTATAAATGTAATATATATATATATATATAATAATAATAATAATAATATATAAAATATATATATATATATAATAATATATAGCAAATATATGATCTCATATATATATATATCATAATAATATATATGTATACATACATAATATATATATGTAATATATATATAATAATATATATATATAAATATGTAATAATAATATAATATATACGCGCATATATATATATATTTACATATATATATACATATATATATAAAATGAAATATATATCTTAGTATATGTATGTAATAATAAATAACTATAACTTAATACATATATATATGTAATAATAATAATCTTATACCTATAATATATATATATATATGCATATATATATATATATCTATCAATAATAACCATATGTATATATATATATATATCTCTAATATATATACATATATATATAATATATACTTCTAACTGCTCGCTTCATACTGATAATATAACCACTGAGTTAATACGCCATATATATGCCATATGGCAGTAGTAACAATATCAATAATAACATCATACGCCATATATATATATATATATACTATATAATATATATATATATTAACATATAATATAACCTTATATATATATATATATATATATATAAATTATAAATATACATAATATTTATAAAAATATATAATATATATATAATATATATACACACACACATATATAACTCATACTATATATATATATATTCATATATATATATATACATATATAATATACATATATATATATATATATATATATATATATTATATAAATATATATATATATATATATATATATATATGCTATATATATATCATATATATATACTATATATAGGCTTTCTCCTGGCGTGCTCTTAAATGTGTTTTCAGCCGGGGATGTTTTACGACCCTTTTGTTTATTAATTAAAGTATCATTCAAAATTAAAGATGATTACGCAGTTTCCATCATAGCCAATATATACTTTGAAATCTGACTATCAAAAAAGGCATTGGATATTGCAAGTGGGGTCTTTTTAGAGATTATTTCAAAATTTAAAGCCTTAAAATATAAATATTTTATAAATTTATAAAAAAAATAAATATGTATATATATATATATATATATATATAATATATATATATATATATGCTATCTTTCTCCCATATATATACCATACTCTCTCCTCTCTATATATATATATACATATATAGCACCATATATATATATATATCTTTTTATATATCTCATATATATATATGAATTCAAATTGAAAAGAGCTCCATTACACTTTTTACTACTCATTCTCTCTCTCTCTCTCTCTCTCTCTCTCTCTCTCTCTCTGTATATATGTATATGTATATATATATATATATATATATGTATATAACTAATAATATATATATATATATATATATATATATATTAACTACTTTTATAAATATATATATATATATATACATATATATATATATATATATATATATAACATATATATAGCATGTATGTAACCATACCACCCGCCATACCGCTCTGCTATACTACCATAACATATATATATATATATATATATAAAAATAAAAACACAGGGTTAGTCTATTAAATTATGTTTTTGTGGGAACCGTTTTTATTGTTAATTCTATGACTAACTTTATATTTAATAATATTTCAAACTACTTTTTATTTTTTATTTATAATTCTAAAATATTTTAGTAATATTTTTATTATTTTATTTCTTTTTTTTATTATTAAATATTTTTTGTTATAAAATATTATTTATTATGTATAGTATTTAAACATTTTTATTTATAAACATAGTATTTATAAATAATTTTATACTCTAAATTCA
>JABUQX010008128.1:22500-27500 GCA_015478945.1 Trachelipus rathkii
ATGGCTTAAAATCTTTCTCCCTACTACTACCATTATTTTGTGTTTCTGGTACTGTTCCCCTAATGGAACAGATATTCACCTCATTTTTGAATATCTTACTACTTCTCATGAGACTGTTACTTCTTCCCATCCAAATGCTGAGGTCCTCTACTTAGAGGATGTCAACGTACATCACACTGAGTGGTTAAGCCTCTCTCATACTGAACAAGACAAAACCAAGCCCAAAGAGAGAATAGCTCACATTCTCCCACCCGACTAGTTGCGAATCTGGGACCCTCGCTTTTTTTGGCGAATAGTCTACCACTGAGCTACCGGGCGCTTTTATATAAATAAATATAAAGTGCAAAAATAATATATATATATATATATATATATATATATATATATATATATATATATATATATATATATATATATATATATATATATGTCATTTATGTATATTTAAAAAGAGCTTCGTTCGTATGTACGTATAGCTGAAATGCGTGACGTCATACTGTGACGTGCGAGTTTGCGTATGTGACGTATACTCTGACGTCACACTGCGTATGTTACATTATATGTGGGAGATTCATATATATATATATATTATATATGTTTATATGTAGGTATATATATATATATATATATATATATATATATATATATATATATATATATATACTCTCTTTCTCACTATATGTATTATTATTATTATTGTGTGTTGACATGTGTGTGTGTGTGTGTGTGTGTGTGTGTGTCCTTGTGTTGGTATAGTTGGTATGGGAAGGAAATCTGGCAACATACAAATATTATAATGAGAATGACAACAGGGTATGAAATGGGCTATGCTATGGGAAAATATTATTTTTCAGTTTCAACATAGGGTTGTTCAGTGAACATGTGTTTTAATAACTTTTTTAAGCTTTTCGTTAGGTACGTTACTTATATATTTTAAGCTAAAATGTTGAGAAAATTTAGGTCAAGTCACTAATTCCTAAGAGAGGCAGGAAAAAAGATCATTTAATCGCCTATTTAAGAAAATTGCAGTTTCTAAAAAAGTTTACAACAGATGAACTATTTGAATTTTGAAGCCGTCCACTACATAAAAATGTGAAACTGTTGGGGGGCCAAATATTTAGAAATATATATATATGAAATAACATATATATATATATATATATATATATATATATATATATATATATACTTACTCTATATATATATATACTGCCTGCGCCTGCTATATATGCTCTTTCTATATATATATATGCAAGCTTTACATAAACTACATAAAGGCCATATTATCTTTCGGCAGCTACTAAACACAGTCTTCCAGTAAAAGTTAGAGCTAGTTTTACGGCACAGTGGATCAGCTAGTAAAGTTTAAGGGCTACGCTTTACGGCGTGATAACGAGCTAAAATGGGTGTTACACTTTTTAGGGGCTCGAGCCAGCCTGAGGGACGGAGGGGGACGTTTCATACCGGAGGGTGGTCGGAGGGAACTTGCGACACCCAAAGACCAAAAAGCGGGGTTCCGGAGACCATCCCGGAGGGGGGGATTAGTCCCCCTCCACCTAGGAGCCGGGCCCCGACTCCTGACATTGGGGCGGACTACCCCGTGGGTATTCGTTAGTGATATACCCCAAAAAACAATAAATTCCAAAAATGAGTACTTTTGGGACATTTATTCGCAACAATCTATTCGTACTCTATAAATCTCTAAACCATTTGGGACATTTGATTTACTATAATATATATATATATATATATATATATATATATATATATAGCGATATATATATATATACACCATATATATATATATGCTATATATATATTTATGCTCTTATATATATATATATATATATATATATATATATATACCACCTACACTATACTTAACTAGCGTTTAGTATATCCGTCATATATATCTTAAAAACTATTAATGCTAGAAGAAAAACGGAATACATTGGTGGAATGCTGGTCAAATTCTAGTGTCCCATGTATGTAAAAAAAAAAAAAAAATATATATATACTTATATATATATATATACATATATATATATATATACATACATATATATAAATATATATATAACTTATATATACTTATATATATATAAATCTGCATAATAATATATATTCTATATATATATATATATATACTTCATATATATATCTCAAAAACTACAATAGCTACAGCGAAAAGGAATACATTTTTGGAATCTGGTAATTTCACATACGGAAAATTTTGCTTTATGCGGCACACTAGGGGGCTCGAGCCGACGAGGGGGCAGAGGGGTTGCCATACCCCGTAGAGGGCGGAGGAACCCCACTGACACCCAAATACCAAGGGCAGGGTTCCGGAACCCTCTCGGAAGGAAGGTCAGTCTACCCATGTGTGGTTCCGGAAGGCCGAGACCCCGACTCCTGCCATCGGGCGTGGCAGTATACCGCCCAGGTGACTGCTTTAGTGAAAGAAAAAGCAAAATTTAATAGAAAGTCTATTTATTTAACGAGTAACCAATAAAGGCTTGAGGAGCAATAAGGTCTAAATAGGCCTTTTAATAATATTACTATAAAACATTAACTTTACCTAATTTATTTTTATTTTTTATTTTTATTTTCCTGATCAAGGATTCAAAAATGTATTCCTTTTCTGAATATATACTATATATATATTTTTTTTTTTACATTTTCAAAATTATTTTATCTCACCAAGGTAAACAGCTCTGCTGACTCTGTATATATATATATATAACCTGCTGCTGCTGCTGCTGCTGCTCTTCTCCATACACACATACATATATATATATATATATACATAATATATATATATATATATATATATATATATATATAGAGCAAAGCTGTAGACAGCGACCCACACATTTTTAGACCAGAAAAATTTTCTAAGTTCAAAAAAAATTTCTAAGTTCAGAAGAGTTAAGTTAAGTTGGTTTAATAAAATTTGTTTAGTGGCAAGCTTCTGGCATAATTCCAGAAGCTTGCCGCTAGCTTCTTAAGCTTGCTAACCTTTCTGAACTTTGAGACGGTCTGGCATATGCTGCTATGCTATGCTGCTGTATGCTGCTGCTGCTGCTGCTGCTGCTGCATGTATATATATATATATATATATATATATATACTTTATGATATATATATATCTGACGACAAGCGTAAAGTACGCAACTTCTGACGTCACAGTCACACGTGACCCATGAAGAGTCTGACGTTGGACTATGACGTCACGCTCTTCAGGTATATCTACATACGAACGAAGCTCCGTTGGAATGTAAATCTTTCCCATATATATATATATATATATATATATATATATATATATATATATATATATATATATATATATATATA
This sequence comes from Trachelipus rathkii, assembly GCA_015478945.1. Classification (NCBI taxonomy): domain Eukaryota; kingdom Metazoa; phylum Arthropoda; class Malacostraca; order Isopoda; family Trachelipodidae; genus Trachelipus; species Trachelipus rathkii. The sequence continues at coordinate 25,858 of JABUQX010008128.1, forward strand.
TATATATATATATATATATATATATATATATATATATATATATACGGTAAAAGTTACTATTATGCGACTCCTTGTGAAAAAATTTGAATGTTGCCAGATAGGCTATAAAATTTTAATTTTGCTATTTTTTGAGAAGAAAGAAAACTATATTAAAGGCCAACTAAAGTAAAGAATATATATATCAGTGGCGTTTTCTCCATGAATGCAAAGCATGCAATGAATGCGTACCTATGTTAAGTAAACAAATAATTACAGCATGTATACTTTGGTCTGATGAAAATAACATAATTTTAAATTTTATATGATGACCGCATGCAGAGCACGAAAAAAAAATCCGCTTATAGCCCTTATTCTATTAGTAAATATGGTCGAATATGCAATACAATGACAGAGATCAATTGCATTCAATATGAGAAAACAAATGTTACTCAAAAATACGCCTTACCGCACGACTAAATACGGGCTAATTTACTTACTTTTTTTTTTCATCATTATGCCTTTTTTACTTCGCTTCTATTAAAGGGAGAAAATTAATATGTAATTTAGATCTTAAAACAAAAGTGAATAAGTTTTAAATTTAGTTGCCTTTTTTTTTCATCATAGGGCCTTTATGTTTTGTTTTCAGCTTTGAGGTTTTATTATTATTGTTTTATTATTATTATTATTATTATTATTATTATTATTATTATTATTATTATTATTATTATTATTATTATTATTATTATTATATATATATATATATATATATATATATATATATATATATATATATATATATATATATATATATATATATATATATATATATATATATATATATATATATATATATATATATATGGTGAAACTAAAGAAAGTACCCGCATGATATCTCTAAAATTAAGATAGGTACAAGAAAACTAATAACATATATGGAATCAGCATAAGAAATTTGTATGGAAAATGATTTTTTTTTTTTAATTTCTCCAAAACTACGATAAGTACAAGAAAACTAATAACATATATGGATTAAGCGTATGAAATTTGTATGAAAAAAGGATTTTTAACTAAAAGAAAACTTAGGGTAAACCGCAAAGATACAAAGAGTCGGGGTCTCTCTCGGCCTTGCACTCTAAGGGGGACGACGGGGGGACTTCGTCCCTCCCTCTGCCCCCTAAAAAAATAAAAAAAATTCATACGCTGATTCCAAATATGTTATTAGCATATAAAAAAATCCTTTTTTTTCCTACAAATTTCATACTCTGATTCCATATATGTTATTAGTTTTCTTGTACCTATCTTAGTTTTGAAGATAAGATATTAAAAAACAAAATAAATAATAAAGAAAAAAATTCATTTTCCATACAAATTTCATACGCGGATTCCATATATGTTATTAGTTTTCTTGTACCAACTTGAAAGTTTAGAGTATCATTGCAGATTTTCTTTAGTTGAAACCTATATATATATATTTATATATATATATATATATATATATTATATATATATATATATATATATATATATATATATATATACACATTCAATATTCCATATATAAATATATAATTTAAAGGATAAGCATTTTTTCTATAGCTTTTAAGTTTCCAGCATTGCATGCGTCCAAACATGAGGCAGGATATCACCATTATATATATATATAT
>JABUQX010008129.1:0-5000 GCA_015478945.1 Trachelipus rathkii
TGTTCCCTCTAGCCCAGACTGTTGTAAGAGTGAATTGGATCTCTTCTCAGTGAACCCTACACAGATCAGCGTGAGTGAGTCCAATTTTATTAGTATTAACCCCGTTCACGCGATCACAAATACTGATGTACCTCTCGAATTCAATATCCCAGGCACTTCTGACCAATATCTTGACCCTTCGAATGTGTTTTTATATTTGAAAGTGAAATTAGTAAACGAAGATGGATCAGATCTCACAGGAAACCGATCACGTAGTGTACTCCGAGACAAATTTCCTGTATACATGTTTTAATCAACTTGAGGTGTTTTTAAATGAAACATCTCTAGGAGCATCAGCTGCAAGTTACCCTTATCGAAGTTATATTGAAACTTTACTAAATTATTCTCAAGATGCGAAAGAGTCTCACCTGCAATCATGTGGTTACTATAATTTAAAAGATGTAGAGAAACATAGAACCGACGCTGCTAAGGCTAAAAATAACACGTATGAATATTATGGACGTGTAAACGGTGATATATTCTCTCAGGAAAGACTTATTCTATCATCAGTGGACACTCGTATCAGGTTAACTAGATCTACACCTGAATTTGCTCTTAATGTTAAAAGTGCTCTTTTAGCAACAACTCCGGTTCCAAAACCTATCTTTAAATTACTGGATGCATATCTTTATGTACGTAAAGTGAAATTATCTCCCATTAAACATATGGAAATAGAGAAATCTCTTTTATCCGATACAGCAAAATATCCAATCAAGAGAATTGAGACTAAAATTTTTAACTTTACCCAAGGATTATCGAGTATTAATATACCTAACATTGTTAATGGTAGCTTACCTCAGAAGGTAATAATAGGAATTGTAGAACATGATGCTTATTCTGGAAACTACGGAAAGTCCGCCTTTAAATTTACCCATTTCGGCCTTAGGGGTATCAGTTTGCATGTGAATGGTCAACCATACGGTCGTGATTATGAGATGATATATGAAGACTCCCATTCTCAATGTTCGCGTCCTTTTTACGATTTATTTGCCAATACTGTGTCTTGTAGCGATAACGGTACAGGTGTTGATCTCAAGACATACGCTGAAAACAGTAATTTATATGCATACGATCTCACAGCTGATCTTTCAGCTTGTAATGCTTATCATCTCAATATCCTAAGAAAAGGAACATTAGGATTGAGTCTCAAATTTGGACAAAGTTTGACATCCTCAATCTCAGTTCTGGTGTATTTGGAACATCCTCAAATCATCGAGATTGACAGAGTACGAAATATAATCTTGAATTATTAAAGATGAATGAAGAAGAAATATTAAATGCCTTTAGAAACGAAAGAAGATTTTTAGGTGTATTCGCCTGTAATGAACTTAGCTCTGTGAAATTGGATACCGACTCTGGTCTTATCTTCAACACTTCTCCTCGGGATGTATCGAGCAATGGACATTGGATAGCAGTGTATAAGAATAAAAATAATGTTGTATATTTCCTAGACTCTCTGCATTTAGATTTTATGAATAGTAATCATTATGTAACATCTTTTTTAAAATATAATAATGTTCAATATGTTAAGACCTTATGTTTTCCTGTACAACCTATCAGTTCTAATTTATGTGGTGTATACTGTATTTATTTCATTATATGTTTTTTTAAATAATGTTTTTTTAATAAACTTGTAAATATATTTGATGCAAAATTTATAGCAATGATTCTGTAGTTGCACTTATGTTTATAAACCTTTAAATAAGAAAACTTTTTCTTATCCTACTTTTATCCAAAGAACTTATTTATACTAAAGAAAAATATGACTTGAATCAATAGATCAATAGATCAATAGATCAATAGATCAATAGATCAATAGATCAATAGATCATAGATGGACAGAAGGGTGGCGGAGAGAGGCATTTGATTTACTGATTTAAACTGATATTATGGTATGTAAAACGTAACAATTTGTAAATAATGACTTGAATCAATAGATCAATAGATCAATAGATCAATAGATCAATAGATCAATAGATCATAGATGGACAGAAGGGTGGCGGAGAGGGCAGTTTGATTTACTGATTTACTGATTTAGGGTATGTAAAACATAACAATTTTAGTAAAAAATATGACTTGAATCAATAGATCAATAGATCAATAGATCAATAGATCAATAGATCAATAGATCAATAGATACGGAGGTCAGAAGGGTGTGGAGGGCAGTTTTGATTTACTGATTTACTGATTTAGGGTATGTAAAACATAACAATTTTAGTAAAAATATGACTTGAATCAATAGATCAATAGATCAATAGATCAATAGATCACGGATGGACAGAAGGGTGGTGGAGAGGGCAATTTGATTTACTGATTTACTGATTTAGGGTATGTAAAAACGTAAATTTTTACGTTATAAACATGAAAAGCATAAAATATTTTAGTAAAAACAAAAATAAATTTAAAAAATAAATAAAAAAAATAATAAATTTTTGAAAAAAAAATTAAGTTGAAAACAAAAGCTCACTCGTAAAAGCTGAAAAAAACTGAACACGTTTGCGTTCTCGCGGTGGTTTCGCGCCGGATCGCGCCTGCGGGCGCGCGCGCGCCGGTTTCGCGCCGGATTGCGCCTGCGGGCGCACACGTCAGACCGGGGCCAGCTGTCGGAACTCTTCTCGCAGGGGTCTTCAAACCATCATATTCGAAATCTATGACCTTATAAACATATATTTTGATACCAATATTGTATTATTATACAAATATTTACTAACTCAGCACCGCACCGGCTCCAGCACCGGTGCCGGTACCAACTCTGTCTCCTTCTCAGACTCTTTCCTTCCTTATCTCCTACATTCTCTCTGCCTTCTCTAGTCCTTCCTTCCTTCTTCCTCCTTCTTCCTTTCTTCCTCTGTTTTGCATTCCATGCATTTTTTTTTCAGTCGGGACCCCCTCCGTTGGGGGTCCCAGACACCCTTTACGGACTTATAACCGTCATTTTCAAGATCTACAGGTTCAATAACATATATAAAGATACAAATATGGGACTAAACGAATATTTATTAACTCAGCACCGCACCGGCTCCAGCACCGGGGCCGGTGCCAACTCCGACTCCTCTGACTCCGACTCCTTCTCCAACTTTTTCCTCCATCCTTCCTCCTTTTTCCGCCATCTTCCTTCATTCCTCCTTAGACCTCTGTTTTGCATTCCATGCATTTTTTCTTCTTTTTTCAGGAGGGGACCCCCTCCGGGGGGGGGGTCCCTCAACACTACCGAAGCCGGAAATCCGTAACCCAACTCGTTGCCAACTCCGAATCTCTACCCAGCTCCACATTTTCAACCTCTACGATCAATTTATTTTTAGGGGGGCTGCGCCCCCCTACCCCTTAAGGGGGGGGGACGAAGGGGTACGTAATCCTGTGCGGGGCGGGGCGGTATACGGATATAATATATATTTATTTATTTATTTATTTTTTTTTATTTATTTTTTATTTTTTTATTTATTAATTAATTAATTAATTTATTAATTAATTTATTTAATTAATTTATTTAATTAATTTATTTATTTATTTATTAATTTTTTATTAATTTATTTAATTTTATTATAATTTTTAAAAAAAAAGCTTCGCTTTTTTTCGTCGATCGAAGGGGTAGTGCGCCCCCTTTTACCGTGGGAATTTTATTCAAAATTTTCCCACGACCGGTCAAAACCCTTGCACAACTACTATTATTGTTATTAATTATAATAATATTATTAATATTATTATTTATTATTAATTTTATTATTATTATTATTATTATTATTATTATTATTATTATTATATTATTAATTATTATTATTATTATTATTATTAATATTATTATTATTATTATTGTTATTTATTAATATTATTAATTATTAATATTACAGGAATCAAAAATTTGATCGCTAAAATAATTTCGGGATGGTTGAACCCCCTGAACCCTCTGTCTTAAGCCTTATAATTATATATATATGTATTTATACATAAAAAAGAGATGTATATATATATTATCTTATTATATCTATAAATTATATATATATAAATATATATTATATTATATAATATATATATATATATATATAGAGAGAGAGAGAGAGAGAGTGCGAACTTTTTTAAAATAGTTTTTTTTCAATTAATCGTCATCTCATGCGTCATCGGTCATCGTCATCGGCAAAATTTGCTCTAAATCGTCATCGTCATCGTCATCGGCAAAATTTCAATAATCGTCCCATCACTAATTATATATATATATATAAATATATATTATATATATATATATATATATTATATATATAATATATATATATATATATATAATATATATATATATATATATATATATATTATATAATATAATATATATATATATTATAATATATATATAACTATATATTATATATATATATATATATATATAATATATATATATATAATATATTATATATTTTAATATATATATATATATATATATATATATATATATATATATAAATATATATATATTATATATATATATTATATATTATATATATATATATACATATTTAGTATATATGTTAAATAATTTATATATATATATATATATATATATATATATATATATATATATCACCTTTCTCACCAATCTCCTGTATATAGATGCATGCATCTGTCAGTTGTTCTGCACGAAACTTCTCCAACGTCTTCTGTCCATCCACATCTCAGACGCCTCCACATCCTGGATGTTCCTTTCTCTCTTCATCATTGCCACGCTCACGTTGTCGCTCCATCTAACTTTAGGTCTTCCCACACTTCTTCTCCCCTCCGATATCCATTCCAGATATTTTCTGGGCACTCGTTGCTCCTCTATCCTCTTAACATGTCCGTACCACCGCAGCTGTCCCCTCTCCACAAGCTCTACCACGCTTCTCACGCCCAAATCCGCCCTAACCTCCTCATTTCTCTTCCTGTCTCTTCTTGTTACTCCTCTAATCAGTCACAACACGCGCATCTCGCATGCC
>JABUQX010008129.1:10000-32500 GCA_015478945.1 Trachelipus rathkii
GGGCTCGAGCCGACGGGGAACATAGGGGGGGACGTTTTCCATACCCCGTAGGGGAGGGGCGGCGGAACCCCCGCGACACCCAAATACAAAGAGCGGGGTTTCGCGGAGACAACCATCCCGAGGGGGGGAATTAGTCCTACCCGTTAGTTCCCCGGAAGGCCGAGAGACCCGACTCCTGATCGGTGCGGTATAACCTTGGGGTATTCTTTAGTAAAAAAAAAGCAAAATTAATAGAAAGTCTATTTATTTTTATCGAGAAACCAATAAAAGGTCTCTAAATAGGCTTTCTAATCATATTACTATATTTATTAAACAATATTTTTTTTTATTTTATATTTTTACAAAAGTTTTAATTGAATTTTACGGGGATTCCAAAAATGTATTCCTTTTCGCTGTAGCTATTGTAGTTTTTGAGATATATATATATATTTTTTTTTTTTTTTTTTTGTTTTTTTCTTTTTTACATTTCCAGGCAAACTTTGGCAGCATTCCAGCAATGTATTCCGTTTTACTGTAGCATTAATAGTTTTTAAAGATACATATGACGGATAATCGAAAGGCTGACCCATATAATATATATATATATATATATATATATATATATATATATATATATATATATATATATATATATATATATTATATATACTATAATATATATGATATATATATATATATATATTATATATATATATAATATAATATTATATATATATATATATATATTATAAAACCGTATACGAGCTGCAGATATATATTTATATGGTTGCATTTATGTAGGTAGGATTTGTAGGATTGCAATTTCTTTAGGACTACAGAATTTGTAAAACAAGGCCACCATTATTGCATAATTTTTTTTTAAAAAAATGTCTGGTACTCTATAAATAAATTAATCTGAATTATTTTACAACATTTTCCCAGCTGTGAGAAGCATAACATAAATCATTAACTGTGTTATATAAAGAGTGCATCACGATATATTCTACTCAATCCTTCTCCGAAAGCAATTTTTTGCCAACTAATTACGGCCTGAATGAAAATATATTTGCCTTTGTTATTTCTGTAAGTGTGTAGTCTATCCACAGCCTAATTTTCGGTCACTGACCATTATGGGTATGACGTCATAAAAGAAATATCATCATTATACCAATAATATCTTATTGTTATTATTGTTATTTATTTATGTATTAATAAAATAAAGAAGATATTTATTTTATATTTATTTCTGCATTATACACTATCGTTTTCGTATTTAGTAAAGGACTTATCCTCCTTTTTAACGATATATTATCTCACTCAATGTTTATTTACCCTATTTTACTATCCTTATCATTTCATACTTCAAAACTGAATAAATGTGTGTGTACGCATACTCGATATATATTATACATATAATATTTGCTGATTCAGCTTTATTAAAAGAAGAAAATTCGTCTCTGAAATATTTGGAATAAGATATCTAAGTTTCGTTTATCAAAATCAATTTTCTCATTACAATTTTCATCTTCCTCTACAAGACTATACCTTACCTTCGTCCCACAGTCTTTCAAGCTCATTTTCTAAATGTTCTGAACAGGAAATATTTAAAAGATATTCTTGAAAAACCAGGCCGAAGGGGACTGTAGACTTATACTTACTTGTAAGCCTTCATTTTAAAGAACTGTTCAATCCCTACATTAATCTTTATATCAAACCATCTTGCAGTAGGGTTTTTTTTTTTTTTTTTTTTTTTTTTTGGTTTATTAAGATTTTTATGAATGATATGAATGAGCTTTTCATTGATCTTTCTTCTCTCTCACACCTCCATTTGTCGTTATCATTCCTTCCACCTATGAAGATTTCCACTGCAATTTAAAAAAAAAAAACTTCGCTGCCTTCCGATGTCCTATGAAATATTCCCACTTCTATTTTCTGTTCAATCTTCTTCAGCTACTTTAAACACTTCTGTCTCGCAACTTTTTAAAATCTATTTATTAACTACCGAAAGAATTGAGCCCAAGTTTCATTTCATATTTTGGCATGCAATGGATAACTTGCATGCCCCATCCACGCGTTACTTATTTATATTATAAGGAGTTTCATTTATATTCGAAACATTCAAATAAGTGCTTTATAGTACCTAATTATAAGGTCGATTTTTGAATATTTCTGATGTGTTGGATATAAGATTTATCAATTAACCATTTACTTAATTAAAATAATTCAATTAATACTCTTCTCAATTCACAACTTGTTTTTCTAATCTTGCACCACAACGATAAAAGCAATTAAATAGCAGTGATAATTAACTGCAATATATATATATATATTATATATATATATATATATATATATATATATATTATATATATATATTATATATATAATTATATATATATATATATATATATATATATATATATATATATATATATATGTGCGTGCGTGTGTTTGTGTGTGTTGTGTGTGTGTGTGTGTGTGTGTGTAGGTGTGTGTGTGTGTGTGTGTGTGAGTATGTGTAACACAAATATAAATATTATTCTTACATGATATTCTGGATTTTGGTATTTATATATATATAAAAAAAATACCAATTTATGCAAATTTGAATGAATTTATTTTTCATACTATTTAAATTTTTTTCAAAGTCACTCGTACAACTTAACGAACGAAACTTTTCGGAACGGAGACACATATAGGTGAAGCATGCCTAACCTTTTCACATTCACAACAAAGAAAACGTACGATGACGCGTAGGTGCTGAAGCTTGTAATAAATCGGTAACTATGTATATTAACCGATGATAAATTAATAACTGGTACGTTGTAGTAAGTCCAATTAAAAACTTATTTATTCAATTTCCCACTCACACACAAGTAGTGATGGGGTGTTTATACAGATTAGTGCGCACACGTTTTATATGTATACATGTGCACTTACCTACGTACATGAGTGGCTAAATTGTATGTAAGTGCATATATACGTTCATGTGCATATGAACATGACCGTACTTTGGTTGTTTTTGTTGTTTGGTTTGGTTGTTGTTGTTGTTGTTGTTTGATGTTATTGATGCGCTCGTCACACACACACACACACACACACACACACACACATCACACCGACACACAACAACACACGCACACACACACACACACACACACTATGACACCTATATTTAAAACATTTTAGTTTTGTTTTTTGTTTTTTTAGTTATATATATAATATTATATATAATCTATATATATATATATAATAGTATATATATATATATATATATATATATATATATATATATATATATATATATATATATATATTTATATATATTATATATATTATATATATATATATATATATTTAAATTTACTTTAGTTGATGTTCAAATTTAATAATAATAATAATAATAATAATAATAATAATAATAATAATAATAATAATAATAATAATAATAATAATAATAATAATAATAATAATAATAATAAATAAAAAATAATAATAAATAAAAAATAAAATTACTTAAAAATTATTAAATATATATTATGACTTACTTTTTCCCCCGAATTACAGTTTCAATCGACACTAGGCAGTTACATATGTTGCGACATTACGTATCTAAGGATGTTTATAATGTGATAAGGATTGCATTGATCGTCTTAGTTCGCTGGCGGTTATCGATCAGGTAGCATTTGTGTTGAGTAATTCCTCAGTAAGGATAAATATTTTATTTTTATTTTATATATGTGTTTATTCGTAATCTTTATCCTCTAATTATATCTCATTCAAGGATTCTTTTAGCTTTTCATTCTACGTTTACGGCTATGTTTTGTAAGTTTTTATGTTATAAGTCGAAATTGGAGGGTTACCAATCAGAGAGCAGTACGACATCACTTAGGGCTAATGAGAGCCAAGAAATGACGTCATCATTTTGATTGCCTTATATTTCGCTATTTTGGTTGTTTTTGTTGTCGTTTGCGCTTTATTTCAGGGAGAGGGGATAACCCTCTCCCTAAGGGAGTGTAAATGGTAAGGCATCAGTCTTTGGTTCCCGGAAGCTGACACTACCAGCTATATGTGAACCAAGTTTGAATGTAATCCGATGCCTCTAGCCCCTTCAAATTGGAAAGCATATATATATATAAATATATATATATATATAGTATATATATATCTATATATATAATATATATATATATTATATATATATATATATATATATATATATATATTAGAAACTAAAGAGAAAAAAAGAAGGACTTTATATAGCTGTTAAAAAAGGCAAAGTCGAAGAAGACAAGAAACAAATCGGCCGACCTGATAAGCGTCTCTGAAGAAAGCCTTGAATTAAAAAATTACGGCCATAAGGACTGGCAATTATAGCTCAAGGGTCTAGAACGCCAGTAAATCGTTTCGATAGAAGATGGTTCGAATTCTCCTTATGGAATTTGTAATTTTTGCCGTAAATTTAAAATAAATGATTAAAAATAAAAAATATATTAAAACCCAGACTATAGTGAAATTAAATATATTAAAATATTTAAGCGTCAACGAAAGTAAATAATATATATATATATATATATATATATATATATATATATATATATATATATAATATATATATATCATATATATATATATATATATATATATATATTATATATATAGTATATATATATATATATTATATATATATATATATATAATATATATATATATATATATATATATATATATTATATATATATATATATATATATATATATATATATATATATATATATATATATATATATATATATATATATATGCGAACGCAGCCAAGCAACAACAGCCAAAAACTAAAATATGACGTCATTCCTAAACTCTCATGGTGTGTGTGTGTGTAACCAGCGCATCAACAACATCAAACAACAAAAACCAAACCAAACAGCAAAAACAACCAAAATACGGTCATGTGCATATGCACATGAACATATGTACGCACTTACATAACAATAGCCACTCATGTACGTAAGTGCACAATTATAAGTATAAAACGTGTGCGTTCTAATCTGAATAAACACCCCATCACTACTCACACAGTATGTTCATGTGCCACGCATTTCAGTCTACATGATAACTGGTTCTTATGCATAAGTGAGGCAAAACGGACTAGTTTTGCTCAGGAGTGATTTTAATTGCTTGGGGCTTGAGTTTGACGTGGTAAATAGGTTTCCTCTTTACTCTTATTTTGTTTGAATTATAATTTTTATTAATTAATTGCAATTCAATCTTATACAACTTACTCGAGCGCAGCGCGAGTAAGTTGTCACACGGTAACGCTCGCAAATTGCAATTTTTTTTTTATATAATATGTTGTTTTTTTATTCGCTGTTCACGAAGATCGAAAATCAGTAATATAATTTATTTAGTAAGGCTTGCCTCACTATTCAACCCTATTTATACGCCCACGTTGTGTACTTTTCTACAATAATGTACTTATTTACGCCCATGATGTGTACTTATCTACCATTATGTGCTTATCTACAATTATGTACTTATCTACAATTATCGAGATATTTTTCCCTTTCTTATTCCTCAGAGGGTCAAAACAGAGCCTTTTACGAAGAGTCTGAAGAGGAGAAGAAACGAAACAAGGACAGAGTAAACGAGCTTCGAAATAACATAAAGGATCTTCATTTGACGCTTCACGAAGCTTCAAGGGTAACTTCAAGTGTTTTCTCTCGTTCTCTCTTTCTCTCTGTGTCTGTCTATCTATCTATCTATATATCTATCTATCTATCCTAATTTCGTAACTCTATCTATCTAATTCTATCTATCTATCTAATTCCTAATTTCTAGGGCCTATTTTCTGTAACATTACGTAATTTGTAATTTTTTCCTCTTATTTTACCATTTCTGCTCTCTCTACTCTTCTCTCACTCCTCTCTATACCTCGTTCTCTCGATCTCATCTAATCTGCACATCTGTCTCTCTCATCTCTCTCTCTCGATCTCAGACAGATCTCACATATCCTCTATCTCTCTCAAATCCTTCTCAATCTCTCAGTCTCCTCATCCAGTCTCGACTCACTCTCAGCTCCAAATCAGGGCTTCGTCTGTCATCTCTGACATCCAAGTATCTCAATCTCTCTAAAAAGGTCTCAGTTCCTCTACACCGCCTTAATTTGCAATTTCTTTTTTTTTTTTTTTTATTAAACAAAGCCTTAAAAGGTTCCATAGAATATAATTGGTTCCGAAATCTGATTCATAAAAATAGTCAAAATTGTAATATTATTGGTGTGAAAAACCTCGTCGCAAAAAATTAAGTAATAACCTTAAAAATGGGCATCAGTGGTGTGTGTGCTGTGTGTGTCAGTGGTGTGTGGTGATGAGAGTGGTTGTGGTGACTTGTGTGGTGTGTGGTGTGTGTGTGTAGTGGTGTAGTGTGTGGTATGTGCGTGATTGCGTGTGCGTGTGCGTTGCGTGTGCGTGTGCGTGTAGTATGTTGTATGCATAGAAGGTGGGAGAGAGGGGGAGGTGAAAAAGCGAGACGAAGTAGTAGTGTCGAAGTGTTGTGTGTCGGGTGGTGTGTGATATTTTTTAGACACTTTGGTACGAGTATTAAAACCTTTTACATATAGCACAGACTTAACGGATTGGAACGAATATTATTAATTAATATGTAATTATTATTCTTATTATTATATTATTATTTATATAATTTATTACTTCCCCTAGTTCTACACTCATTATTATTATTAATTATTATTTATTACTTTTTATATGTATTATTAATTATTAAATTATTTATTAATTATTATTATTATTTTAATTATTATTTTATTATTATTATCTATATTATTATTATATAATTATTATTAATTATCATTATTACTTATAGTTAATATTATATTAATTATTATGTGTTATAAATTATTCGATTAATCATTATTATTATTATTATTATTATTATTATCTATTATTATTATTATTATTAGTTATTATTATTCAATTATTATTATCAGTTAATTATTATTATTATTATTAGTTATTTATTAAATTATCAATTAATATATTATTATTATTAATTTATTATATATTAAATTGTTATTATTGATTATGTATTATATATGCAATTACTTATTTTAATTATTATTAAAATATTATTAATTATTAAGTTAAATATTAATATTATTATTAATTAATATCTAATTTATATAGTTATTATTTTATATGAATGTTATTAATTATTATTATAATTAATTATTAAATCAAATTAATCCTATCATCATCATCATCATATCATTATCATTATCATTATCAAATTATGATTAATCATTATTATATTATTATTATTATTATTATTATTATTATAATTATTATTATTATATAATATTATTATTATTCATTATGTGGTAGTAGGTAAGTAGTATTCAAAAATAAACCCTGCCACTAAATCCGGCAACTGCACCACTTATTTGCCTAGGAGAAGGAACAGAGGTATAAGTATCATGAAACAGTTGGAATATAATCTATAATATGTTGTTATAGGAAAGAAACGCCCGGTGTAAAATTCCAAGTCTGTAGAGAGTTATAAAGGGGTGGTCAACACTTCCCCGAGAGCGTATCCAGCTAAACGCCCGGGGGTTTATACCACATTTTGGCTTATTCCCAAAACACACACGGATTGAGCTATATGCCTAAAGAGAAGAGTTAGGTTCGACACTGAAGCGTGAATGAACGTAAATCTCGTCGGCAGAACGAGATTACGTCAGCGGCGCAAGAAGACGAGACACGCGCGCCGCGCAACAAGATACACAAATACAGCAAACAACATTTATATATATTATATTATTTAATCTATTTAATTATTATTATTAAATATTACAATATTACTTCGAAGAAGTGATCCCGAAGGGATCACTTCTTAGTTGTTTTTTTAAACCTTTTGCGTCACTATGCATCAAGCGACTCCAAGTCCGCACGTGCACTGCACTGCACTGGTCCGCACCGCCCCAGAGAGCACGGACGTCTGGGCTCCGAGCAACATAATATCTAATACTTAGTTACGATGGTTATCGTATCGAGCTAAAAAATTTGGAGGGGTGTTAGAGTGGGAGAGGTAACACTCGTCGTATACGAAGTTACGTCCCAATGGGGTCCCCCGAAGGGGGACCACCGACCACCCTAAAAAAAAAAGTGGTGTTAATTGATCGATATAAGGCTGAAATGTTGGTGAGAGGGATTCAGAGTTTGAATTTCTAGAAAGATTTGGTATTAAAGTCATAGAGGAATCTGGAGGAGTTTGGCACCGGCAACCGGTGCTGGAAGCAGCTGCGGTGCTTTTAGTTAATTAAACATATTCGTATAAAACAAAAAATTTGGCTGTACTTTATATAGTATAGTTGGATCTTGTAGATTTACGAAAAATAATAGGTTTCAGAAACCGATCAAGATAAGATAAAAATAAAAAAATAAATAAATAAATAAATAAATAATAAAAAATTAAATAAAATTTCTTAAACTTTTATGTTTATAAACTTACAAAATTTAACTTTTTTAAAACAAATACCACTAAAGCAAGTAAATCCTAAAAAAATATCAAACCACTATCGCAACCTCGCCTCCTGATCTGCTGTGATCTAATGTTGATGCTAATTGATTAAGGTCAAAATTTTTACTAAAATTGTAACCGTTTTTACATACCTATAAGCAGTATAAATCACTACAATCAAACAAATATCAACAATGACACAAACTGCTACCTTAATCACCTGAACCACCTGTGATCTAAAGTTGTCTAATTGATTAAGGTCAAAATTTTTACTAAAATTGTACCGTTGTTTCACATACCCTAAAAGCAGTAAAAATCACTAAATCATTTAACACAAGACACATCCAACCATCGCCTCCTGAACGCAATCTGTGATCTATTGAGTCAAATTTTGACTTAAGGTCAGAATTTTAAACTAAAAATTTGTAGAAAGAGTCTTTGAAGTTACATAAAGCAGGTAATCCTACTAAAATCAAACCACTATCCATGACAGCATCGGCGGGCCACCTCATGACCATCCTTGATTCTATTGATCTATTGATCTATTGATTTCAAGTCACATTTCGACGTATCATTTTGAATAAAACATAAAAACATAAAAATCAAGTTTCTTTATAAATTATTTAACTCACAACAAATCAATATATGATTGACGCCAAAATAGTTTTTAATATAATAAAGTTTAAATATTAGCAATATCTGAACTATGAATATAACCCACAAAAAACGAAATTTAGCAGCACGAAATCTTAAACAGGAATAACTGGTTAACGTTAACAAAGTTCCAAATTAACACTAAACAACAGTAAAGTAACTAAAATAGGACATAGCAATACAAAGACGTTAACATACTTTACCCTTTTCTAAAACATATCGCTGTTATTATCTACATTAAGACTGTATAATTTACAAAGATTTAAGCCATAACCCGTGTGTAATTATCATGACAGACCAATGAGTAAATAGCTCTAAAACCGTAACCAAAGAGTTTTTCACCATTAATATAAGTAACATAGCAACAACTGAACTAAGAAAATAATGTACATACAACAAACCTATAACTACATTGCTAGCAGGAATAAAAAGCAGTCAACATTAAACAAACTACGACAATTGGCAGCTAACAAACAGCAAAGTAAGTAACAACATTAGCATGGCATAACGTAAGCTATTCTTACTTTGTCAAGCATATCTCTAACAATATCAATGTTAATTTACACTAACGATGGTTAAAATATATTACTAAAGAATTTATCAACAACATTTAGGTTAAATTATCCATACTAGAAGCATGAAAGTATGCTAACGTATAACCAAAAGATTTTATTCCAGCATCATAAAGACTATACATCATATCGTTACAATGAACATAAAAAAAATAAATGTACAAGACAACCTATGCAAACTAACTTTAAACACACGAATAAAACTGTTAACATTAACGAAAGTCCCGCTCTTAACATAGGTAAAGTAACTAACATGGTAAATGCAAAACTGTACCTGATATCTTACACTTTTTTCAAAAAAAGCTAACTCTAACATATTTAACGTTAATCTTTAACACTACAACAACAATAGTAACATATTAAAATAAAAAAAGGTAAACTACTAACTAAAATTTCACACAACATTGGTTTAATTATAAACTGATCAAACGAATATATAACTCTAACACATAAATAGAGTTTTCCACACAAATAAAACTAACATAGTAACATGAACTAGAAAATAATGTACAACAGACAAACTTAACACAACTTACATACGAATAAACAACTGTTTAACATACAAAAGGTTCCACTGGTCTTTAATAATACTAAATCAGTGAATATACTGCTAACTTAATACAACTGTTTTTCACATTATATAAAAGCTACATAGCAACATATGAACTAGGGAAAATCTGTACAACGACATCAACCTAAACACAAAATCTTAGAACGATTCCATAATAAACTGTTAAACATTAACAAAAGACCTCGCACCTTAACACATGTAAAGTAACTAACTTTACATACAAAAACGTAACATACTTTTCTATCATGTACTAGTGAAAAATCAATAAAAAGGGCAAACATTGAGGCGATATAAAAGGGATTGTATCTCTGGACCAGACATTTTAACTAAAATTAATACCACAAACAATGTTAAATTTATAACTTGAGATCAACACGAATATTCAACACGAAGGTAATCAACACACGCACGCTTTTCAAAGGGGACACAGCATTCCCCCTGGATTATTCTTTTGGAAAAAGATAATAGTGTTGCTTTAGATACTCTTAGGTTAATGAAACTAGTTAATTCGTAAGTTAAGGATTGGGGTTATAGTTAAATTTGCTAATGACAACATGTGAAACACATAACACTGAGATTTTGTATAGGAAATGAAGGAGTTTTTGTAAGATTTACTGTGGTTAACTGACGATGGTGTGGTTTAGATAAACGTGAGTCATAAGAGTATAAGAAAGTTTTTGTTGAGTAATTGTTATAGGCGTTTGCCTAGAATTTTTGCTAATCGTCTACGATTTATCATAAGGTCAAATGAATGTTATACACACATAAAACAAAGAGTGACACTTATTGATTGAAGATAGTGTTCAATTCATAGTATCATAGATGTTGGTATCTTTAATAGATTGGTTCACTTTGTTTAAGGGAGGTTTTGTTTAGATAATTAATAACGATTACGCGCTTTTACCTATGTGCTGATAGAATGCAGCGAAACAGTTGGGAAACATATACTCGAGTATTGTACTGACAATGTTTACTAACTTTACCTTTGGTAAGTAAGGGAGAATCTTCAAAGGAATGTTAGCATGATTATTCAAATATACGTGAGGTATGATAGGTTTTCGCACTATCTATGTGCATATATTCTTAGTTTACGGAGTTATGATATGTTAGCATTTATTAAGGAAAAGGAAGAGATAGATAAAAGCATATATTGACGTAGTGTCAGTATATAAAGACATTATTTTTAATGTTATGTTTTATCCAAAATGATGCTCGAAAATATTGACTTGGAATCAATTAGTTCAATAGATCATCAGGCGGGTGGGATGGGTTAGACAGGGAACTGCAATGGATTAGGTTTTGGTTTGATTTTTTTAACCAGATTTAGCTGATTTTTACTAGCCTTTAAAAAAATACAGATATAAATATTACGGTTTACTGAGAGTGATATTTTATTACTTAAAGAAACATATATTTTTATGTTATGTCGGAGTTAAAATTTTTGATTAATTTTTTGTTATGTTTGGTTAAACTATATTGTTATGTTTGCAATTATTGCTATGGATTGCGATATTTAAGGAACGATGTTATGAGTTGAATTTTTTTTAAATATTATACGCAAGTTGGAATGCAAAACATTATGTTTTAACGGATTCGCTTTAATTTCTTTGTAGTATGATATGCTTAGAATTTTTAAAGTTTAAATGCTAAACTTTGTGTTTAAATTAATTAATCAGAGATTGTTAATAACGGTAAAATTAACAATTGATTATGGTTGGATTATGGCCGTTGAAAAGGTGTGAATAGGTTACGTTTTGTAGTGGAATTGTGTTAGCAGTAACTATTACTTTTGTTACTCATTTTGCAAAAAGTTTGGATTAAATTGTTGCAGCTTCCGTAATAATGGTTGCTTCTTGGGAAGTTGTCGT
The DNA here is from genome assembly GCA_015478945.1 of Trachelipus rathkii. Classification (NCBI taxonomy): domain Eukaryota; kingdom Metazoa; phylum Arthropoda; class Malacostraca; order Isopoda; family Trachelipodidae; genus Trachelipus; species Trachelipus rathkii. Next base: position 22,177 of record JABUQX010008129.1, read on the forward strand.
TGTTAACATGGTAATATTCCTTAGTTATTTCAGGGTATGTTATGTTAGCTTTAGTATAATTAGGGCTGTGGAAATGATTGTCTACGCATTTAGGCCATACTTTCCATTCAAACTGCTCTGTAATGAATAATTAAACAAAGGTTTTTGATAAATTCTTTCGCTAAAATATTAACTAATTGTCATCTTACTTAGTTTTAGAAAGTTTTGAAAGTTGTATTTTGGTAAAAATGTAAGTGTAAATAGGTTACGATTTGTATGCACAATGTCAGTTACCTTTACACAGGTGTTAAAGTGAGTGGAACTTATTGGGTTAATGTTAACTAGTTTATTCGTGCCTTAAGTTGTGTTTAATATTTACGTCGGTTGTAACACAGTTAATTTTCTTACGCTCTGGTAATGACTATGTTAGCTTTATTTATTAATGGTAAAAGCAATAGTTACGTTAGCAATATAATTCGTTGGTTAGCTATGCAAATAATCTTCTTTTTCTTTTGTCTGATTCACCAAGGCCACACCTTTAAGATTCCTTTGATTGTTTTGTTGTTGTGTTGTTTGTTTGTTGTCGAACGGAGAAGATATATACGACCTTTTGAACTCGTGGATAATGGTTCATTTTTAATTCGTATTACGGGGTCGAGTATTCCCAAACAACTGTATCTATACTTTTCTTCTGAATGGTTGAAAGAAAGAAATCTACATTACAATAAGGAATGTTTATATACATCTATTTTCTTCTTCAGTAGGATAGTTTTTTTGCATGTGTTGAATCGAATGACATCAATCTTTCCACTGCAATCTCTACAACTGTGATTGTTTGATAATCATTCCAGGCGAGGAGTTTTCGGACTTATTCCCAACGATGTGTCATATTATATTTAATTCGATAAACCCCGAATGACGGACTGCTAGCTCATTGCTTGTATTCATGCAAGAGGGTCCAAATATAATAAGATATTAGCAAATCACTAGATCATTATTGCAAAAGATAGTTGATAAAAGACAGGTAACTCATTTTAATTTAATTTAACACACATGTTGTAGAAAGTTTGGTATTTTCCTGAAAGGGAGAGGCGAGTCTAAAGAAGAGATAAAGTTCTAAAAACTTTAACATTAACTTGAATTTGTCCTTTCACTCGTTAGTGATTATGATGGTTCAGAGATATGGTTATTGAGACAACATTATTTTATTGATTAAAATGTTACTGAGATGTCAAATGTAAAGATTAAAACCGTTATAAGTTAGAGACGTAATGCTATGGAAAAAGATGAAAAAGGTTACGTTCTTGTATGTATAAAGTTAAGTTATTTACTTAGGTGTTCTAAGTGAGGAAACTTTGATTTAAATGTGTAACAGTTTATTTAAGGAGAGACGACGTAAGCATCGTGGGTTAGATTATAGTTCGTTGTATGGCAATATTATTTTTCCCACTAGTTCATAGAAGCTATGTTATAGCTTTATTAATGTGAAGAAATCATTGTTTATGTTAGCATATATTCACACTGGGGATTTTAAGGTTACTATATAAAGAACTCCAGATGGGAACTACTTGTTAATGTTTAACAGTTTATTTTCGTATGTAAGTTGTGTTAGGATTTTGTCATATGTACAGATTATTTCTCTTAGTTCATGTTACCACTATGGTTAGATTTTAATTTGGATATGGAAACTTTATTTACGTTACGAGTATAAATTCGTTGAATAACAGTATAAAATTAAACAATGAGTTGTGCAAAATACATCAATCTTTGAAAATGAGATTCTAGAAATCAGTCATTTGAAGCGCAAGAAGCGCCACTAAGCTAAGAATATACGATTTAAAAACAAAATTAAAAGAATACGGAAAAAAATTTAACTATGAGTGTCAGTGTTAAGATTAAACGATTATAATGTCTTTAAAGACGTATATGCCTTGAAAAAAGTAAGATTAGGTTTACGCCTTGGTTGAGCATACACAATGATTAGTGTTGCGTTTTACAGGTGGTTAAGTGGTGGGAACTATTTGTTAATGTTAAAGTTTATTATTTGTGTGTTAAAAGTTGTTGTTTAAAGCTTTAATAAAAAATTCTTAGAGTTGTATGATATACTTTACACATATAATCTACACTCTACAGCTTAGAACTTATATGTAAGATTGTAGGCACTTTTATTAATTTATTATTAATATTTTTCTACTTTATTCAGGAAGATGAATTGTTTCCACTATTTAATTGAATTGTATCCCTTTAAGAGAAGAATGTACTTACTATTTTGTCTTTCGTTCATTCATTTATGACTTTTATTTAGGAGGAAAATTACAATTTAAATTATTTTAATAATAAATACATAATTTTCACATTACAAAGTTCAATAGCATGATTAATGGTATATTTCAATGCACATTTAATTCATTTGGAGTTCAGGGTTAACCCACACAACCTCTCCTCATAAACATAACTTGGGAGGGGGATGGGCAGGGGGCATGGCCCCCCACAAATGTTTATTAAAAAATTCATATCAGACTTACTGATAGATAAGGGGTTTCCCCCAGAAAAATTTTCAAGTTACACCTATGCCTCTCCTAGTAGCAACCTAACTTATATGAATTAATTAAACCCAACTGCCAATAAAACTGACATTTTTCAAATATAACAATTGATGAGTAGCAAGAATCAAAATTTTTAAATTGATTTAATTTATATATTTCGCAAATAATAAAAAAATAATTCACTATAAAATTTTAATATTACTAGCATGGAAAAAGAACTATATAATATAAAAGTGATAATTATCATAAAACTATAATAATAATTTATAGATAATAATATCACCTCCAAGTAATAATATAAAATGTGTGGAAGTCTGAAAGCGGAGCTGACAATACAAAACTGATGTTTTTGATAATTCTGTTTGAACCTTAAATATAATTACAAGTGAATAGGAAAAAACCATTAAGCAACTTGGACTAAGTATTTACGAATTATTATAATGTACGTATAATATTATAATACATGTTTAATTAGTTAACGTTAACAAATGTGGTATAATATGTAAGCTTTGTTAAATATTCTGTAATGAGGTATTAAACCGTAAAAAATGATAATTATGATAAAAATGATTAAAAATTGATAATAGTTGATAATTGTGATAATAGTGATTAATAGTGGATCTAATAGTAGTGACTAGTAAGTGCATTAGTAGTTGTTGATAATTGACTGATCATATGTGATGAATGATGATTGATGATGATGATGATATCATAATAAATAATACATAATAATATATAATAATAATAATAATTAATATATATAATATAGTTAAGACGAAAATAATAATAATATATAATAATAATAATAATAAAATAATGAATAACAATTAATACATTATATAATAATAAATATATAAGGTAATTTACCAAGAAATAAAAAAATAAAAAAAATGCCAAAAATTATAAAAATACTTTTAGAAATAATAAAATAATAAAATAAGAGAAATAATATATAAATAAAATAAAAAATAAAAAAATTAAAAAAAATAAAAAATAAAAAAATAAAAAAATAAAAAAATAATAAACAATAAGTAAAATAATAAATAATAAAATGAATAAAAATAATAAAATAAATTAAAATATTTATATAAACAATTAATAAATAATCAAAATATAAACAATAATATATAGATATAAAAAAGTAAATAATATATAGTAATAAAAATAATAAATAATAAATATTAATTAAATAATAAATAAAAATGGTGAGTGTAGTAGTAATAAAATAAGAAATAGTAATAAAAAAATAAAAATAAGTAAAATAATAAAATATTAACAATAAATTAAATAATATAATAAAAATAATAAACATAATAATAATAATACCAAATAATAATAATAATAATAAGAATAATAATGAATAATAATGATAATGAATAATAATGGAATAATAATAATAAATGAATCATTCTAAAACATAATTTAATAATAATAATATAATACATAATAGTCGATCAGTAATAAGCAAGAGAAGAATTCATATTATCAACATAATATATAATAGCTTAAAAATGTTGAATGTTTGCTACATCAGCTTCTTTAATAGTATTACTTCGACAAAAAACCATAGATATTCCATAGCAGTCAATAATTTACAATGAAAAACCTAATTATAAAAGGACCGGAACAATCTTTTTTTTTGTATCATATAAAAAACTTTATTTAATAAAAAAAATAATAGTAGCCACCCAATTATGTTTTGGATGTTAATAATATACGTGCACCTTATTTGTTAAAAAATTTACAAGGTAAAATCGATGCTGACCCTTATACTTAATTTAATTTTCAATTGTTTGATTACAATTTTTAATTTTTATTATTTTTTTCACCACTATTTTTTGTAAAGAGAAAATTTTCTAGTTTATAATGTTACTTCTGTGGTATTCATATGTTTTAAAGTTCCACTCTTTATTCCGCTGTGCTGATGTATTCTTAACAGTGTTAATTCGTGTATTGAATGCTTGCCGTTATCGAACTCTACTAACGTCCCCATTATTAATTTTTCTGGTGATTTTTAATAGACAGAATGATAGCTTAGACCTTAACCTATATTGCAATGTATTTTGTCTATAAACTTTATTCTACTGCTCGATTTGTGTTCTCGTGCCATTTGCACCCTTTGAACTCGGCCGTCACCTGTTTACTGTCGAAAATTTGTGGCAAAATCTCGTTGCTGACGTTTTAGCTACAAGATATGGGATGGATATTTTTTAACCTCATTTATTAGTGACTTCTGAAGCATAATGAGGTGTACTCAATAAAAATGTGCAATATGTTTATTGTCTTGCAAACAATAGGCCTTCTGTATTGGCTAATTAAAGTAACTCGCCACTGAGCAAATAAGGCGAAATTTGAATAGCTGACTATTTTGAATTTTTTACTAGAAAGTTTTAATAAATGATCGATGGTCGTTTAATAGATGCATAAATATAAAAAAATGAATTAATAAATAGGCGTTAAATTAATAATAGAAGAATAGTAAAATTACACCAATCTTTATGACAGGTAAACTGGAGCATAGAAAAATGGAAAAAGTTATTTTACAGAACGATCATTGGTGTTGGATTACAGATATTTAAAGACGGCAAGAGAAATTTAGTAAGAAAAAAAAAAAAGAAAAAAAAAAAAGAAAAAAAGGAAGAAGAAGAAGAATGACAGAAGAAGGTAAGTAGGTAACTAGCAGAATGAAGAAGAACAAAGAGAGAAAAATAGAGAAAAGAAGAAAAAAAGAAAAAGCAAAAAAAGAAAAAAGAACTCTAAGAAAGAAAAGCAATAAGCAAGAAAGAAAAGAAAGTGACACAAGATAAGGTGCACGGTATTTATTTGTGATCAGAAGAATACAGAAGAATGCAGGTTATGACGTTACAATTCGAATAGGAATCAGAAGATAAAGAATTAGCCGAGTGGGTAAATGAACTAATAAAGAATAGAAGTAAGAATTAAGCAGTAAGAATTAAGGGATAAGAATAATATAGAATGAAATGCGGAGGGAATAAGAATAATTCTAAAAAGAATGAATTAAGAATAAGTAAGGAAAGAAAACCATCAGGTACGAGACCCAACAGAAATAAAGAATAAGAATAAAGATAAGAATAAGAATAAGAAAAGGAATTGAGTATAAGAATAGATAAGATAAGAAGAAAGTAAGGAAGAAAGAAGAAAGAAGAAGAAGAGAAAAAAGAAGAGAAGGAAGAAGAACGAAGAAGAAGAAGAAAAGAAGAAAGAAGAAGAAGAGGAAGGAAGAAAGAAAGAAGTGTAAGAAGAAGTAGAAAAGTGAAGGAGAATTAAAAAGAAAAAAGAAGAACCAAGGTAAAAGAAGACATTGTAAGAATAAGAATAAAAGAAGAATAATAAAAAAAGAGAAGAAAAGAGAGAGAGAAAGAAGAATTTAGATACTCTCTTAAGAATAAGATAAGAATAAGGAAAACATTGATTAAGGTTTTTAAGTATGAGAAAAAGAATATTAAAGATAAGAATAAGAATAAGAATAAGGGAATCTAATAAAGATAAGAATGAAGAAATATAAGAATAAGAATAAGAATAAGAACAGAAGAAGAAGAAGAAGAAGAAAGGAGAAAGAAAACAAGAAAGAAAGGAAAAAGAAGAGGAAGAAGAGAAGAGAGTAAAGAGAAGAAGAGACGAAGAAAATAGAAGAGACAAGAGAGAGAGAGAAGAAAAGAAGAGAAGAAGAAGAAATGAAGAAGAAGAAAGAGAGTAAGAAAAGAAAAAGAAAAGAAGAAGAAGTAAAGAAGAAGAGAAAGAAAGAAAGAAGAAAGAAGAAAGAAGAAGAGAAGGAAGAAGAAGAAGAAGAAGAAGAAGAAGAAGAAAGAAGGAAGAAGAAGAAGAAGAAAGAAGAAGAGAAGAAGAAAGAAGAAGAGAAGAAGAAAGAAGAAGAAGAAAGAAGAAGGAAGAAGAAGAAAAAGAAGAAGATAGGAAGAAGAAGAAGAGAGAAGGAGAAGAAGAAGAAGAGTGGAGAGAGAAGAAGAAGGAAGAAAGAAGAAGAAGCAATTGACAGAAAGAGAAGAAGAAGAAGAAGAAGAAAGAAGAAAGAAGAAGAAGAAAAGAAGAAGAAGTAAGAAGAAGAGAAGAAGAAAGAAGAATGAAGAAGAAGAAGAAAAGAGAAGAGAGAAGAAGAAGAAGAAGAAGAAGAAGAAAGAAAAAAAGAAGAAGAAGAAAAAAAGAAAAGAAGAAGAAGAAGAAGAAGAAGAAGAAGAAGAAGAAGAAGAAGAAGAAGAAGAAGAAGAAGAAGAAGAAGAAGAAGAAGAAGAAGAAGAAGAAGAAGAAAATAATAATAATAATGAAAAAAAATAAAAATAATGCGAAAAATAATAATGAGAAAAATAATAATAATGAGGATAATAATAATGATAATGATAATGATAATGATATTGAAATAATAATAATATAAATAATAAGTAATTATACTAAACAACAAATAATAATAATAAATTATTATAATAATCATTATAAATAATTATTAATAATCATAAATAAATAATAATAATAATAATAATATTTTGAAAATGTTTAAAAATTCTCTTTATGTTATTAATTAAATAATTCGCAAGTAAAGTAGATTAATTAATTAATAATTTAAGCAAATTAAAAACGAAAACTCATTTGCAATTAATATTGAGAATCTCTTACGGAATCTCTTTTCTTTAACTCAATTATTCTTAGATTAAAAATTTTCTTTGATAATATATTTCCTTTTTTTTTATTCTTTTTTCCAACTTTTTTTTATTCTTTTTCCATTTTTTTTTTTTTCATGAGATTTCATAAATGATTTAAATTTTTTACATCATTTTAAATGATTATCTATGCATGCAAATAAATTGACATTTATTTTGTACATACATATAATGTATAATGCACACCATAAATTCATACATTTATCTGTATGTATGTAATGTATAATTTATATGTTACATACATACACATAAATGTTTATTTATGCAACGTATAATTTATATAAGTATATGTATGTATATTTCTTTATATAGAGCATGAATATTTTTCCCAACATTATCAAATCAAGCATCAGAAATGTATGTATGTAATGTATAATTTATACATTACATACATACACAAAAGTGTTGATGCATGTAATGTATGTATAATTTATACAAGTATATGTATGTACATTTATTTATATAGAGCATGAATATTTTTTCCAACAATATCAAAACAAACTTCAGAAATGATTCAAGCATAGAATTTCTAATATTAATACTTCTTAATGATATTAACTTAACGGTGTAGCTGATATAAGATAAATCTTATAAGAAGTTATAAGAAGTTGCTTGTTAATACTAATAGGAACTAAGTTTTTAATATTTAGAGGAACTAACTTTTTAATACTCATAAAGATTAATAAGAAACCTTTTTTTAATTTTTTTTACAACTGATTGCACAATCCGAACTCGAACAGCACTAGAAGGTCGTACATTAGCACCGCACTACACCCCACATACAATCTTTTTCATACCGCACCGCACCCCACCATCTCTTTTGCAATGCGAATCGTCCCACATCTTTATATTTTTACGAAAGCACAACTCCGGAACCTAGAAATTGTGTGCCGCATACGCAACGCAATCAACGCAACGCAACGCAACTTACTCAGCGCTTGTCAAATCCATGAAAACTAATAAATCCATAACGTTTCTTTATACTCACATTGTGGATAGTATTATTAATGATTTGCTGTTATAAAAATAGATCAAACAAATTAAGATACAAGTTCATATTTATATACTGTATAATAGATTTTAAAATTAGAATTTATGGTCGAATCATGTAAAGAATTAATAAAATTTTATGTTAAAATATGAGCATAATAAAATCCTTTCGAGTCCCCCCGTTCTATGGAACGTTCTCTTTAGTATTAGTTGACGCGGACTAATAAATTTTTTTTACTTTATATGTTTTTATGTCCATGATATATATATATTATATATATATATATAAATAAAATATAATTTATACTATATATATATATTATAATATATTATATATATATATAATAAATATATATTATATAATATATATATATATATATATATAATATATATAAATATATATATATATGATATATATATATATATAATATATATATATAATAGTATTATGAAACACTGAAATATAAAAGTCATTTAAAGATCAATTAAATAAAATACAAATAAATAAAATAAAATAAATAAATAAATAAATAAATAAATAAATAAAATAAATAAATAAATAAAATGTTGCTATATAAATATATTAGAAATGGAAAAATCTTTTCTTAATTAACACAGATCAGGGTATATCGGTGATCAGAAGTATTAATTTACTCAACGTATTAATTATATATTTTTATTTATTTGTAGAAAAAGGAACCTAATATTTAATTAAAAAGAGGCCAAAAAAATATTTATAATTTTTTCTTGTGTACGGATTTAATTTTCTCTTCCTTTCAATCAGTCCATATATATAATATATATATATATATATATATATATATATATATATATATATATATATATAATATATATTAGATATAATATATATATATATAATATATATAATATATATAATATATATATATATATATATATATATCTATATAATATATATATATATATACTATATATATATATATACTAATATATATATAGCGAAGGAGTAAAAATTAAGAGTATTTTAAAAATTAAGATGGGATTTAATTTTTCAGCTTTATTTATTTTTTTTTATGCATAAAAGTAAAAAAATCTAAAGTGGGACTTTAACTCCAATGTATTCATACTTATTGTCATGTATATTTAAGAATTCAAATATTATTATAATTGGCCAAATAACAGTAGTTTGTTTTATGTATCGAGGTATTTGCTCCATTCAATGCATTAAAACGTTTATACACGTATAAAAAAATTTATATTCATAACTGGATAAAATTTCCATATAAAAAATATTACAAATAAATATTTTTATTTAATTTTTGTTTCATTTTTACCTTTATTTATTAGCTTTTATTTATTAAAATGAAAAAAAAAAACATTTAAATACTTGAGAAAGTCAATTGAAAATCTTTAAACGACAAATTGTTCAGGAATCTTTTTCCAAGACATTTCGCTCAAAAATCTTCTCACGACAAGTCAAGTTGGTCTGGAATCTTCTCACGCCTTTAAAGACGCCAAAAGTTAAATTAAATTTCTTTAAATGGAAGACTCCAATTGTCTTTATTAATTTTGTTTACAGAAATGAGAATTTTGGATATTTTTTAATTATTATTTTAAATTATGATGACAATTATAGTAGCATCCAAAGTAATTCAGCTCAATATATACTATAATATATAGAATATTATATATATATATATAAGTAGTATATATTATATATATATATATATATATATATATATTATATGAATATTATATTATATATATATTAAGTGTATACAATGCTATATATATATTTGAAATTCAAGTAATCTCGAATTCGTAAATATTTACTTTTAAAACCTTTGAACTAACTAGGCTAAAAATTCATCAAGAAAAGGAACAGATTATTAAAAACATTTTACTAAAACATATAAAACTAATAAAACGTAACAAGGAACTTTTTTTAATTGAGCTTTCGCCATATTTTTGGCCTTCTTCAAGTCAGAACAGTGAATGGAGGAAGTATTGATTTTCTGTGAAGTTCATTTCCCCTATCGTTTGGGTTTTCTACATAGTCCCTGTTAATTTTATCAGTTTATATATGTTTCGTAAATGCTTTTAATTGTTGCTTTATTATAATTCTTCCTAGTAGCAACT
>JABUQX010008129.1:37500-42500 GCA_015478945.1 Trachelipus rathkii
TAGCGCTGAAAAGACTTCCTTGTCCTTTGAAGCATTTTAGTTATGCTCTGTTTCAATCTATTTACATGTTCACTACGCTGAGAGATTACTAACAGATTTAGTTGTGAACTGATTGAATAAAAATACGATTTTGAATTTTGAATGTGGTCTTTTGATTAAGATGGTCTTTCCAAGACAAGAACTAAGGCCTTCCAATACTGAAATCTTTCCTTACTTTAAACACTTCATTTTACAGACATCATGAGACGTGCTCAGCAAAATAAATAGTTTTTATCACAACTTCCTTAAAGTAACATTTTTTCATGCAATATAGTTATATAACATCTATTGAAGGTTTTGTTTATTGGAATTCAAGATAAATTTGCAGTTGCATAACCATTATTTAAAATAAATCATTTGCCTTCTTCTCCACTCCTAGAAAAAGAAACCTATTCAACAAAGATAATCATAATTAGGTCTCCAATATCTTGGGCATTAAAGTTATAAGTAAATTAAGTCTAATATACAAAAAAATATGCTTTAAAACATAAACTGCAGTAGCCCATTTTCAGTTGTTCAAAAAATAGAAATTGTTTAGTGAAATATTTTTACAATATTTCACTTAGATGACTAAATTCATAATATATGAGAAAACACAACATGAAGCATTATAAAACATGATCTCATTGATTTTCAACAAATTGATAGACACAAAGAAACTCTTGAATTGCCATATTTTGAATAAAAGTTATGAATTTTATTTTATACAGGAACAGAAAAAACGTTATTCAATTTGATAATATATATATATATATATATATATATATATATATATATATATATATATATATATTATATATATAATATATATATATATAAAATACTAAAATATATATTATATATAAAATATATATATATATACTATATATATATATATATATATATTATTATATATATATAATATATATATATAATATATTATAATATATATATATATATATAATATATATATATATAGAATATTATATATATTATATATTATATATATATTTATATATATATTATATTATATATATATATATATATATATATTATATATATATATATATACAATATATATATATATATATATTATTAATATATTATATATATAATTATATTATATTTATATATATATATTATATATATAATATATATATATATATATATATATATAAATATATATATAAGACAAACAGCAAACCCGAACGGTTAGGTTACCCCCATTGGGCATTTATAGTGTGTTTGAATTTACCCTATACAACACACTCCAATGCTTAATGGTTCACCGCTTTCGCCCTCATTTCACACACACTTGCTAAAATAGATTAGACTTCTATTCACACATCATGAACACCATTACAAAACACTATTCACACATCATGAAAATTACAAAACACTATTCACACATCATGAACACCATTACAAAACACTATTCACACGTCATGAACACCATTACAAAACACTATTCACACATCATGAGCACCATTACAAAATACTATTCACACATCATGAATACCATTACAAAAAATTATTCACATATCATGGAAACTATTAAAAAACACTATTCACACATCATGAACACCATTACAAAACACTATTCACACATCATGAACACCATTACAAAACACTATTCACACATCATGAACACCATTACAAAACACTATTCACACATCATGAACACCATTACAAAACACTATTCACACATCATGAACACCATTACAAAACACTATTCACACATCATGAACACCATTACAAAACACTATTCACACATCATGAACACCATTACAAAACACTATTCACACATCATGAACACCATTACAAAACACTATTCATACATCATGAACACCATTACAAAACACTATTCACACATCATGAACACCATTACAAAACACTATTCACACATCATGAACACCATTACAAAACACTATTCACACATCATGAACACCATTACAAAACACTATTCACACATCATGAACACCATTACAAAACACTATTCACACATCATGAACACCATTACAAAACACTATTCACACATCATGAACACCATTACAAAACACTATTCACACATCATGAACACCATTACAAAACACTATTCACACATCATGAACACCATTACAAAACACTATTCACACATCATGAACACCATTACAAAACACTATTCACACATCCTAAATACCGATCAAAGATAGTTCCCCAAACCCCATTTTCACTTGGGAATTGATGGCCTCCCTTGGTCGGGTTGGTAACGTCACTGAATTTCAGGCCTTTTCTGGTGCATGGTTTTCTTTCTTCATAAATTTCTGCAACCTTCTCGGCATTTTCTCTAATTTCCACGTTGTCGAACACCACATTTCTTCTTCTGTTGAACATCACCTCTCTTCTTCCTCTCTCAAACACCACCTCTCTTCTGTAGTTGAACATAACCCCTCTTCTTCTAGACCTCAACTCTTGTACTTAGCTAACTATTTATATTTTCTATTTTCAGCTAAATGTGGATGTTGAACATATGCATATCCAAGGATATAATCTATTCTCGTTTTTATAAAATTAGTCTTCTGAATTTGCTATTATATTCTATGGCTTAGCTTTCATGTCAATCACAGCTAATTCATCTGCTGTGTCTATTTATCCGCAAACTCTACTATGACTAACCTAAATTTTCCTAATATAAACTGAAAAATGAAAAACCATCAATATCTCTTCTTCTTCCTTTGCCAAGAAAGCTTACTTTGGGTCATTTTCAATGTTCACCACCGCTATTGGCACTCCTCTAGTTCTCATGATAAGGCTAGTGCACTTGCTAACCATTTCTTTAGCTAGAATAAACTTGAGCAATTGCTTTAGCTCCCAACTCGTATCCCTGATGGTTTGGGAGCTGAACATAACATTCTAGAACTCTTTTTTTAACTTCCAATCATTCTCATTATGCTGTTAAGCTCTTCCTTCCTCCTATCACCTTCTTATTTCTGTATGCACTTCAATTTCTTCCAAGTTTTTTTCCCCCGTTTTCTCCCTCAGGAAGATTCCCCCCTACTGCCAGAAAACATTTTTGGCACTACGGTTCAACAAACTTGTCGGTTATGCGGTTGAACGTCTTTGATTTCCCATAGTACGACTATCGCTTACGTTGGAGAGTTCTTCGAAATGTTCAGGAAGCATAATCCAAGTGATTCTCTTTGAAATGGAAGCTACAATAAAATTTTCTTTCTGTTCAACTTAAACTAACAAATCTTTAGGGATTTCAATCATCTTCAAACTTCAGAAACTCATGCAATTTTTGTTTCATCCCTGAATCGAAAACAAAATCTATTCTCCGTAACACTAAAAATTCTTTTCCTTAGAAAATCCAAAAATCTATTCTCCGTGAGGATAAAAATTCCAATCTTCGTAAAAAATACAATGATCTTTTTGGTTCATCTTCCTCAAGAGTTTTCTGGCATATTGCTAAATCTAGCTTTGCTTCTTCCTCTTTCCCTCCTCTAGTATTTTCCAATGGCACAACTGGCATCTTACATTCTATTAAAACTAAAGTCTTTGCTCAGACTTTTTCCTCCAACTTCACTCTTTACTAGTACCGAGCTATTCCTTCTTCCCCTCCTCCCTCCAAAGCATTTATGCGTAATATCATAATTTTTTCTAAAGATGTTTTTTCTCATCTCACCTAACTTAACACTAATAAGGCATACGGTTTCAATGGTATTCCTAAATTGGTTCTTAAAACTCGTGCATCTGAGCTTGTCCGAGTCCTAAAATCTGTTTCATCTCGGTCTTTCCATTTCCATCTTCCTTTCTTTTTGTAAATAATTACTCATTCAACCAGTGCCAAAAAAAAGGGGACTTCTCTCAACTCTTCAACACTCGTCCTATCGCTTTAACCTCCATTCTTTCTAAAGCTTTCAAATCTATCCTCAATAGGAAGAATTTTAAACATCTTATTTCTTTTAATCTAATATCTGATCACCAGTTTGCCTTTGGTAAGATACGCTCTACTGGTGCTTTTCTTTTACTTTACTCTAATTCTTGATTCTCTGCTATTCGGCAATTCTCTCTCTCTCTCTCTCTCTCTCTCTCTCTCTCTCTCTCTCTCTCTCTCTCTCTCTCTCTCTCTCTCTCTCTCTCGGCTCTTCTCTCTCTCTCTCTCACCCTCTCTCTCTCTCTCTCTCTCTCTCTCTCTCTCTCTCTCCTTCCTTTTTTGATGTGGAGCTAGACATATCGAAAGCATTCGGTAGAGTCTTGCACAAAACTTTCGGTTTCTAAAATTCCTTCTTACGATACCTATTTTACTCTGTGGCCTTTTCTCCGATATCCTTTCCTATAGAAGCTCTTGTAGACGGTCGCGTCACCCTTTAAGTCTATTAATAACTGTGTTCCTCAAGGTGCTGTCCTATTGCTAGCTCTTTTTATACTTTTCTCAAATGATTCTCTATCCATCACTTCCTTTTCTATCTAGCTTCTATCCCGATGACTCCATTCTTTATTATTCCATGCAATTTGGGAGTCGACCCTATCAACAGCCATTAAAACATGCCAGGATAGTGACTTTGAATTAATTGACCTCAGAGTTTTCTCGTATCTCTAATTGGGGCAAAGAAATCATGGTAGTTTTCAATACCTCAAATACCCAATTTCCTCATCTAACTACCCGACATAATCTTCCATTCAATTATAATATCTTCTTTGCAAAGATACAATCCAAACCTTTTTCTGTTCTTAATATCCTTTGCGTTTCCTTTTCTAGTGACCTTAATTTTAAGGATCACATTAACTCACTTTGAAAACAAGCTTCAAAGAGTTTGGGTGTTCTGAGGGACCTAGAAATTACCTAGAGAAGTTCCCCTCCTAAAATAGGGCTATGACCGTGATGTTTGAACTTTTTGTTAAAAAAAAAAACAAAAAAAAAAAACTATACTATCGATATTACAATGGAAGTTGCTATTCTGAACTCTCTACTCGAATGCCTCCTCCTTTGAAGAGAACCC
>JABUQX010008130.1:0-5000 GCA_015478945.1 Trachelipus rathkii
AAAAGAGAGATAAGTGACACAAAGGCAACTATGTCTTGTTGTACGTTTCAGGAATTAACAATTATTGTTTGAGTGACAGCACTTTTGATACCATACGTGTTCTCGCGATCATCTACAAACCTTGTGTGAAAAGACACACTTCTTCAATCACTTGTAAACCTTTTGTCCATATTAGGTGGAACAGCCGTTTATCAGGGGCACTTGATTTTAATAATATATACCAACCACAAGGTCTCAACGAAAATTCCAAATCAGATGTAAAGAGTTTTTAGAATACCATATATTAATTATCTATGAATCAATAATAAAGATCTTTCTTTAAGATTCGGCCTCAATTCCTTTTCTACGAGCACTCAGCCATTGCTGATGCTCCGTAGATAACGCACGGTAGCCTGTATATATATATATATATATATATATATATATATATATATATATATATATATATATATATATATATATTATATTATATCATTATATATATATTTATATATATATATAAATTAATATATATATATATATATATAATAATATATATAATATATATTTTATATATATATATTATATATATATATATTATTATGATATATATATTGTATATATATATTATATATATATATATTTATATTATATATATATATATATATATATATTATATATATATATATATATATATATATTATATATATATATTGATATATATTATATATATATTGTATATAATATATATATATAATATATTATATATAATTATTATTTATATATATGATATATTATATATATATATATGATATATATAGTATTATATATATATATATATATATATATATATTATATATATATATATGATAATATATTATATATATACTTATATATATATATATAATATATATATATATAATATATATATATTATATATTAATATATATATTATATATATATTATTATAATATATATATAATATATATATATTAGGTGTTCCTTATTTTGGGGAAAATTTTTTTTGAACCATATTTTATGACGGATACCCACTAGATTTTTCCTATTAGGTGATATTTATTATAGGATGAAATTTCAGCTCAATTGGTTCACCGAATAAGCGTTTAGACTTAAGGTTAAACCTTCCAAACAGTAACCGGTTTTGGTCAAAAATGAAATAATCGATATTTACCTACTGTGCGTTTTTCCTTGATATCTTTATTAGCATGTAAGGATTATCATTATTTAATTTCGCCTTTTAGTGAAAAGTACGACCTTTATTTAAAAAGAATAAATGAATGTTTTGTACACATAAAATATTCCCGGCGCTCCTCGAGAGATTACTAAGATATCCCAGAAAATAAATCCTTTTATCTGACCAACTTTTCAAGAATGTAAATATCATATACATTTTTTTTTTATAGTAAATTACGTCGTCCCGCTCACGAGATTCCAGTAAAATTGGTGCCTAAAAAACTGATGTTCAAATAGTCTCAAATATAATATAAGGTTGTGCTACAAACTAGTAATGTTTTAAAGGTTTACAACAAACAAACCAAAACGTTTATTTGGTTTAATATTATTATACATTCATCACTAATATCAATGTTATTATCAATAAGGAAATTTCCTCTTTCTAACGTTGGCTTTTTACAATCAAGATACAATCTTACTAAGGTTCTTGAATGCCCAACGCCAGCAGAAACTTCTTCTGTCGTTTTGTCTACAGGTTGACACAATGGAAGGTCAATGCATCAACCTCCACCCGTCTTTCAGCAGTATACTTTACCACTTTTAAGGATTCAAAATTCGCTTAGCTTTCTAAATGTTGTCATACTGAGTCGATTGATGAAGAACATACTAAGAGAAAATCACTACTAAATAATTTTCAATCGAGAAAAAGGATTACACTTCATATATTAATTGTATCCAATTGAAAATTTATCCATCTTTGTGTTTCTAGAAATAATAATATATATTATAATACTGAGCTAATAATAAAATGCCAAATAATAAAATAATAATAATAATAATAATAATAATAATAATAATAATAATAATAATAATAATAATAATAATAATAATAATAATAATAATAATAATAATAATAATAATAATAATAATAATAATAATATATAATTAATAATATAGATAATATAGATAAAATAATAATATAATAATAAATATATAATAATAAAAATAATAATAATAATAATAATAATAATAATAATAATAATAATACCTCTTCCCATGGTTGTAACTCTCATTATTTAAATTCTCAATCATTTTAACCTTTCTTTCGAAGTCGACACTGTCATCAAACAGTGATAAAACTGACGCATCTTCTGATAAATACCATAAGTGCTGCCATAATTTAGATTGCTGTTTACTATACCTAGGATCTTATTAGCTTTATTCCTTGTTTCAATACACTGGTTAGATATACTTTGAGATTACTGCTTTTAATGACATCTAGATCTTTTTCTTGGTCCAAGACTTCCATAATTGTGCAATCCCCATTCACATCGTAGTTAAGCTTTTATTGTCAGCTAACATTCAGTGAAGAACGTCACTTTTTGATATTAAAATTCATTTGCCACATATCTGCCCACCAAAGAAGTTTATCAAGATCATTTGAATCTTTTTACATCCATCATTATTCCTTTCTGAGGTTGCCGATTTGGTATCATCTGCAAACTTGGAAACCTTACACATAAGTCCCTGGTCTAAATCATTTATACATATATGAGTAACAGCCACTTGACCTAAGAAATCGTTCGAACCACAAACATGTCTTCTCATTTCCATTAATAAATACTCTTAATTTTCTTTGATTAACTATTATTATTATATTATTAAATTATTATTATTATTATTATTATTATTTTATTATTATTATTATCATTATTATTATTAATTATTATTAATTATTATATTATTATTATTATTATTATTATTATTATTATTATTATTATTATTATTATTATTATTATTATTATTATTATTATTATTATTATTATTATTATTATTATTATTATTATTATTATTATTATTATTACTGAAAACAAGTCTAAATCATTCCTTCTGATAAATATTTTTTTACCCAGAAAGTGTTGTTATATACATGTGTTTTAATATATATTATATATATATATATATATATATATATATATATATATATATATATTATATTTATATATAGTATATATATATATAGTTATATATATATATATATACTCGCGCGAGTAGTTGTTACACGGCAACCCTTGAGCACAATGAAATGTGTTTATAATAATATATAATAAATAATAATAATAATAATAATAATAATATAATAATAATAATATATAATAATAATAATAATACATAATTAATAATAATAATAATAATAATAATAATGAATAATATAATAATAATAAAAATAATAATAATAATAATTTAAAATTCGTATCGCAGGGTAAAATAAGAGAAAAATGGAAAAATATATTTATTAGGTTTCTAAAATTCGTTTTTTATAAAGTGTTATATATAGTGGTGGAAAAAAGTCGAAAAACCATTTGCTCTAAACGACCAAAAAAGGATGGAAATAGTGGGTGGAAAAAAGGGTCGTAAAATCTCGGACGGAAAATGGCATGTTTAAAATTAATAGTATATAGATACAGAAAATACTAACAAAATGATGATATGGTATAGTTTATACATCGATGTATTATTAATTACGCTTTTTCTTTTCCATGTTCCTTTGGTCATTATCTTCATTATTATGTTTCCTCTTCCGCCCACGAATACTCTCCCTATTTATTATTATTTTTGCGAATTTCTTAATTTTCTCCTCGATAATTTCATCAAAATTTTCAAATTTTTTTTTTCAGAATAATTTTAAATGTGATTTTTTAAAAATTATTTTTAAAATATTTTCGCGACCTTTGAATCATGTTCGTTACCACTTAAATTCATTGTAAGTATCAATAGCTAGCAATAGATTAAAAAAAAAAAAATGAACGGAGGCCGTAAACATAATATATATATATATCAGGGGCGGCTCGTCGTACAATTTATAGGTGGTTGCATCTGAAATTTCACCACCACAAATTATATATCATATATAGTATATATAATATAATATATATATCTATATATATATATATATATATATATATATTATATAAAATTATTATATCATATATATATATATTATATATATATTAATATATATATATATATATATAATATCACACACATAATTATATATATATATATATATATATATATATATATAGTAAAAATATTTAAATTTTTTAATTTTTGTTACTTACCTATATAAGTATGAAGTAACTGAACATCAATTTCTTTTATTTAAAAAGAAAATCGGCTCGCCGTTCTTTAGAATGAGCAAATTTTTCAATAACTCTGCGATTAAAATCACAAATATTAACGATAAAATCCTTTTCTACTGAGAGCATTGCTAATGCCGAAAGCCTGTCATGCCCCATCGTATTTCTCACAAAAGTCTTAATCCTTTTTAATGTAGAGAAACACCGCTCAGCTTCCGATGTGGTCATCGGGATAGTTATAAGGACTTTTAATATTTTTACACATTCACTGAATGTGTCTTCTAATTTATTTTCACTTATGAAATCAAGGAAAGCTACAGCTCCGAACATTGAACGAAATTCTTCAGTGCTGTAAATTAAGGAAAGTTCCGTCTGTAGCTTTTTTATGTGAAGGAGGGGGTACAATTTACAAGTTTCTTTTAAGTTTTGGGCAGGAAAGTTGGAATTATAATGGGCAAACATTCCAGGCAGAAATAATGTAGAAGCAATTAGATGACGTGTAAATTTAAATCTGTCTTTCATCTGACAAATTATTGTGTCACATATTTCTTTTGCCTCTCTACTTAAATTGGAAATACCTGTTTCTGCTTCTCACCGATTTGCTACATTGCGAGCGCTCTCTTGAAAATTAAAATTTTCTCTTATGGAGAGAACTTTCCTCTCAAAAGTATCAATGCAGATCTTAAT
>JABUQX010008131.1:0-5000 GCA_015478945.1 Trachelipus rathkii
AGAGATGTTAATAAATATTCTTAACAGTAATTACTGGTTTACAATTATAATTTATTTTTCAACCAACTAATTCTTGATAAATTTAGTATAAATAGAAATCATGGTTATATATTTTTTTTTTCCCCCCAATTTTGTCTTTGGCTTCTGACTTCGAAAGTTAGTAAACAAGGTTGTAATTTGCAATTTTTAATTTTTAATTTTAATTTTAATTTTTATTTTATATGTTTTAATATTTTTATTGTAATTTTTGATAGTGCTGATGATGTGCCCAGAAGAGCACGAAACGTTCAAATAAACAATGACATTGTCGTGGTGTTTCGTCTTCCTTTTATATAATATATTATATATAATATATTATATTTATTATATATATATATATATATATATATAATATATATATATATATATATTTATATATATATATATATATTATATCTTATATGTATATAATATATATATTATATATATTAATATATTATGTTAATATATATATATAATCTATATATATATATTATTGTATATATATATAATATTATATATTATTATATATTATATATATATATATATATATTATATATATATTTATATTTAATATATATATTCTGGGTTGATTTTGTGGATAACTAAAACATGGTAATTGGTGCTCCTTGCATTCCCTGTGTGGGACAAAAAATATTTTGCATTTACTCAAGATGTCTAGGGGGCCCAACTTTAGTTTTTTTAAAAGGGTTTTGACATATCGTTTTTTTACTATTTTTAAGTTTTGAATTTTATATGCTTTGTTCTTCAAAATTTGGTTTTAATACTAATTGAGAGCTATTTCTGTTTCATTTCAGATCCAGACTATTCGACGTTTTTGAGATAAGTCCTGTGGGTGCAGGTTTATTACTATTCATTGCAAGACGTACTCATTGGAATGTGCAACAAGCATAAAGACAAGGCATGCAATATTCGGTATCCACAACCACTTGTCGACAAATCAGCTACCATGGCTGAGGAGGGTATTTAGAGCGCTCATATGTTTCCATCAGTTAGTCAACAAGATGCAGTGTACTCATCTCGCAAAGTTAGTGGCACAGAAGTTAAAGGCATAGATTACAATAAAGCAGGCATTCCAACAGTAGAATTCTGAGAAGTGTTATAGTGAAAGTGAAGAGACTAATAGTGAATGTCAATGATTTGATGAAATATTCAAGAAATAAACAATCTTCTCTAACATATCAAGATAAAATAAAATCATTTTCTCGTCTCTTCGACATTAGCGCGTGCAAGTGTGTTCATAATGGTATAGTTGAACGTAATCAATGTCAATGTCCAAATGAAAAGAAAATCCCTGTATTGGAATGGCAATTTTGGCTTGATCAAAACACTTCAAGACGCATGATAATAGGAAAGGTGGACAAGGAAAGAACAGAGAAAAACATGAAACTTCAGGAAAGGAAAAGGAAACGGTTAACATTTGAAAGTAAGACGAGACACAAAGATACGCAAAAATTTGTAAGTTCAGTTGAATTATCAGGCAGTGAGAGTGATGTGCTAGAAGAATCATTTTTCTTAGAATCAGAAGAAATGGAAGAATGTCACCCTCAAATGGAACCAGTATCCTGAGTTTTGTGTAAAGCATTAGAGAGGACCAATGTGAGCAATAGAGATGCATCGTCTTCATAGTTATGCTGCCTCAAGGACTCGGACTTCTGTCGACAAAAACGCTTGTTGATCCAAGTAAGTTACACGCCAAAGAAAATATGGAGAAGACAAACAGTCGAGGAGCATTGCCCTGCAACACAGAGGTATGTCTGCATTGGTTTCGATGCGAAAATAGAGAACACACTTGTCGATACTGGAGGTGTGCGTAGAAAAGTTAGAAAAGAACATTACGTGCTAGTGTCATTTCCAGATGCATGTTACATCGATCACGTTAATCCTAACTCAGGAAGATTTTGAGATGTATTTAATGAAATTCTGGGTATTATTGAACGAACAAGATCTACAGAGACTTTAAGAGCAGTGATTTGCGATGGAACTTCTGTGAATACGGGTAACAAGAATGGAATAATCACACTGTTGGAGTTACATCTTAAAAGACCACTTCAATGGCTCATATGCATGTTGCATTTTAATGAACTGCCAATCAGGAAGTTATTTAGTGTTGTTGATGGGAAGACAACTGGCCCATCGTCACATGAAGGACCTATAACCAAACTGCTCTCATTGATCCTCAGACCAAACCCATCATTAATTTTCAACCAATTTCATGCTCTGTAGTTGATGTTCCTGAAACAGTTACGAAAGATCTAAGTTCTGACCAGTTGTATTTACTAAAAATCTGTTTATTAATTCAGCAAGGGGTACAAAATGCAGATCATAATAATATGCGGTATTTGAAAACTGCACAGCCGGGTGCCTTAAGCCATGCAAGGTGGCTAACTAAAGCTAACAGACTGCTTCGATTGTACGTTTCAACAGAATCCGCATCTAATGATCTGAGGCGTTTGGTACGATTCGTACTGAACTTCTATGTCCCCATATGGTTCTATATCCGCTCCCATCCCTTCTGTCAAGATGGTGCAAAGAATTTTCACTTTATGGTATCACAGTATCAAAATCTTTCTCCTGAGGATCAGAACATCATTTCTCCAGTGCTCTTAAACAACTCCTATTTTTGTCATCCAGAAAACTTGTTGCTAGCTGGTGTTGCAGATGAACGGGAAACAATAAGAAGATTTTCCTGTCAACAAATTCTTCAAGCAAGAAAGAAAATTTCCTCCGCCAATGTGCAAGTTCGCTGCTTTTGATAAAAGGCAGCTAAGCGTCAATCTCAACGCCACTTCCTACAATGGAACTGATAGACTGGGGGATAATCCTATCACCCCCACCTCTTTCTTGATGACTATTAGTCGATGATATTTTTGGTTTAGTAATCAACAATTTCTCCTACCAAAGTAATCCGTGTACATTCCGGTCGATGTTGAAGAAATGTCAAGATGTTTCCCGCTGTTTCCTAGTTGGGCTCGTTGGTCTATACTTCTCGATGGTGCATACTACAAACCAAACATTTCTCTGAATCGAATACTTCAGTACAGAAAAAATCTGATTTTCTTGAGATTTTGTACTATGCAGGTTGTTTAACATGTAAGAATGTAAGGATATTTAAAGCTATACTGTATACTGGCTATATCATATATTTTTGTTTTTAAAATAAAAAGATTCAAGGTAAAGTTGGGGTATGAAAACAAATCTTGAGGAACTTACTTTTAACAACATTTCAGTTTGTATCTGAAATGAGAATAAAAATAAAGTTGTTCTTCAAATCTGCACTAAAACTTTTGTATGTTTTCAACCCAGCTTATATATAATATATATATATATATATATATATATTATATATATATATATTATATATATATTATAAATTATATATATATATATATATATATAATTATTTATATATATATAATAAATATAATTATATATATATTATATATATATATATATATATATTTAATATTATATATATAATATATTTATATATATATATTATATATATATATATATATATTATATATATATATATATTATATATATATATATATATTGAGTTAATATTTAAACTTCTTTGTTTATAAACAAGGAACTATTTCTTTGTAAATATAAAGGCGGAATATTTTATATTTGTTTTAGATATGTGCATTCTGAAGCTCTAACTTTCATTGCCCTCCTAACGTAAATATGCTTTCTGCTATTTAAATTTATTGTAATTGCATTTTTTGGAATTATTGTCACTAATAGCAGGGGTGCCAACTTCGATAAATAATCAACATTCTGCTAAAGGTATGTTATTAATGTTAAGGTGGTAAAAAGAAAAGGAATGAGAGTTGTCGACTATATCTACAATGCTGTTCTCTCCAATAAAAGGGGAGTTCGCTCCCAAATATTGGGTTCCCGGTCCCAAAATGGTATTTTTAACTGGAAAACTGATTCGTGTCACAAAAGAGGAGTTACGTGTGGCGAAAACCGGGGTGGCCCAAAAAATGGGACATAAGGTCCCAGATAGATCTTTTTGACAGCAATGCTGTGAGGTTCGAACGTAGGTCGGATGTTTTGGCTCAAAACTTGTTACATCCAATTGCAGACGGATATATCTGACAGGAAACCTCGGATATACGACCTGAAGGTCGGATGTTTCGTGATTTTAATTGCTACGCCTATTATCTTTATTGTATCCGATACATATCAGATTATTTGTAAATATATATATATATATATATATATATATATATATATATATATATATATATATATATATATATATTATATATTATATATATATATATATATTATTATATATATATATATTTAATATAATATATAATATATATATATATATATAATATATATATATAATATATATCAGTGGATGGTTTTTGTCTCGGAAGTTGGGAAGGCAGAAAATACCAGATCTGTCTGAAAAGTATCTGACCTGATTCTGTCCCGAGGAAAATAATTATTTGAGTTTGGCAGAACTGAAGTGGAAGGTGCAAAGAACATTTGTGAGCACGTAATTTATTTTTTAAGTTTGCCGGAAAGGTCAGTCGCTGACAGGCTTCTGCCGAGTGGGATAGTGTTTAGTAATAATGAAATGATGGTTACCCTAATAAAATACTGATACAACCGATTTTAAAATGAACTCACGTCATCCGAGAGTTATCATCATTCGGAAGGCCGTCAATAGGAAGGAATGCAGAAACCATTGAGAAATTGAGATTCTTGGCAATGTCAGATCGCCGTTTTGACAGTGATAGAAATTGCTAATGACATCGGTATCAGCAAAGATTCTTTTCCTGTAATTTTACAGGATGAATTAGGACTGCGCAAGACGGCAACTAAATTTGTGCAAAAATTGCTTTCGCAGGAACAAAAAGAAGTAACACTTGATGTCTCACAAGACATATTGGAAGCAGTCAACAGGGATGCAGAGTCCCTAAATACAGTAAAAACTG
>JABUQX010008131.1:10000-25000 GCA_015478945.1 Trachelipus rathkii
AATACACAACGCTGACGCAGCACTGACACAGCGAAGATAAATAAATGTGTGCGTATTTCTACCGTCACGAGCGGTACAAACGCTGACTCAGCTGGCGCAGCCAAAGGGTTAACACTTTTGAGGAAAGTAGATGCAATATTAGATTTAAATTTTTTTTTTTTAAAATTCAAAGTTTAAAAATGAGGAAATTAAAAATAAATATTTTTTTTCAAAAAAAAAATCAAAATTTATTTCATTAAATGTAAAACTCTAAAAAAAACGAAATTAACACTTTGAGGAAACTCATGAATTAATTTGATTAATTTTTTTTTTTTAAATATTAAAGTTAAAATAAATCCTAAAATAAATATTTTTTTCAATTAATCAAAATTTTTTTCTTTAAATGTAAAACTATAAAAACGAAATTAACACTTTGAGAAACTCAAGAATTAATTTGATTAATTTTTTTTTTAAATATTCAAAGTTTAAAAATGAGGAAATTAAAAATAAATATTTTTTTCAAAAAAAAAAAAAAAAAAAATTAATTTCGTTCAATGTAAAACTCTTAAAAGCGAGATTAACACTTTGAAGAAACTCAAGAATTAATTAGATTAAATTTTTTTTTTAATATTTCAAAATTTAAAAATGAGGAAATTAAAAATAAATATTTTTTTCAAAAAGAATCAAAATTTATTTCATTAAATGTAAAACTCTAAAAAAAAACGAAATTAACACTTTGAGGAAACTCAATAAAATATATTTTTTTTTTTTCCACAAATCCAAAATTCACTTCAGTAAATTTATTAATCATAATTTAAATTTTTAAAATGAAGTCCCAAGAAACAAATTTATTAAGATTATTTGAAACACTAAAAAAGATTATTATTATTATTTTTTTTTTTAATTGAGGGAACGTTGATAAATTTCCAAATTCAAAAAGAAATAAAAAAAACAATTTGTAATAGATTATTTAACTTCAATAAAAAAAAATCTTTTAGATTTAAATTAGACTACGTAAAATAAATTATTTTTCGTACCACTAAAAAACAAGGAATGACGCTTTAAGTTAGGTCTACTCTCCACAGAAATACTTTCCATACTGAACTTTCAAACTGACTTTCAAACTGTTCTTGAGGTCCATATTAAAAGTCCTAAACTTTATGAAACATTTGTCTAATCTTAAAGGAACAGTGTTTGAGCGAAAAGAAAGAATGGAAAGAAAAAGAATTTATTTTTATGGCTCCATTTTCGTTTTTCCCAAGAAAAAAAACAAGACAATAAAAAAAACAAGTAAAGAAAACAAAAGTCGGAAAGAAAAAAAACAAAAACAAAAAAAACAAGATGAGAAAGGGAGGTTTTTATTTTGGTACTAAAAGCAAATCGTAAACTAAGAATTAGTGAGATGGTTTCGTGGAAATCAAGATATTTATATTTTAAACTTTGGACTTAGCGTTGTGGTTCCAGGGAAACTAAAAATGTTTATACCGTGACGGGCAGAACGTTAAGAGAATTGGGGCAGTAAATGAAAAACAAAAGAATTTTAGTTCTCATAAAAAAAGAAAGGGATTGTAGGGCTTTGTAAGAAGGAAATATAGGTGAAACCGAATATATGAAAAAGAAAAAAAAAAAAAAGACAATGGAATCATCTCAA
This sequence comes from Trachelipus rathkii, assembly GCA_015478945.1. Classification (NCBI taxonomy): domain Eukaryota; kingdom Metazoa; phylum Arthropoda; class Malacostraca; order Isopoda; family Trachelipodidae; genus Trachelipus; species Trachelipus rathkii. The sequence continues at coordinate 11,631 of JABUQX010008131.1, forward strand.
ATTTTTATGATGCTCCGATCGTTGTCCCAAAGGAAAAAAAAAAAAAAAAAAACAAATAAAAACAAAAAAAATTAGTTTGCTTTTCAACAACAAAAACAAAAACAGCAACAAAAAGAACAAAGGAAAAAAAAACAAAAACAACACAAGAGAAAATTCGGTAAATAACTTTTAGTATAAGAAGATTTCCTTTTGTGGTTCAGTGTTTTGAAATCGCTAAAACCCAGAAAAAGATTAACTTGAATAAAAGCTCTAATAAAATTTTATTCCTTAAATATAAGTTTGTTTATAACTCATTTATAAAGTTGGACATATTAAGAAGAAAAAGAAAATGAAAATATTTTTCCCGTGACTAATGAGATAGGAAATTAGTTATAGTCCAAAAAAAAAAATGATATTTTGAGAAAACGTTTGACCTAAATAATTTTAGGGGATTATGAGAGATATATAGTTTGGCGTAGAAGGGAGAGATTACTCGTGGGGTATAGGCCAAAGGGGATATCAGTAAATGGAACAAAGAGAGGGGGGGACGGAGATGCTTAAAATTAAAAAGACAATGGTTAGATTAATCTTAATTGTATTTTTCGGTGTTCCACGTATTATCTTAAGAAATACGTGGAATTAAATTTGAACGTGTATTTAAGTTCGAATAGAGATCCGGCCTTTCCCAGAAAAAAAAATATGGAGTTTATTTTGAAATGGGTTGTTTTGGATTGGAGTATATGGGTTCCAAGGGAGGATAGGAGGGGTGAGCAGGTTTAGGATTTGGTTCGGGAGCACGTTGTACTACTGTATATTGGATAGTTGGAGCTGTTGGAACCGTTGTCATAGGTATAGATGTGGTAGAAGATGGTACTGTGTTTCTCGAGGAGGTAAGGAATTTCCGATATATAATCACTAGTATAGTGAGGCATATTATGGTTAGAAGGATGGAAGATCCTGAAAGGGAGATGGCGTGAATGCTGAGCACTTGGTGTGTCTGCGTGGTTTGATTTAAAGCGTTTAAGGAAGAGTCCCAATGTATTGCTATGGGTTGTAAATGTAAGTTAGAAATGGGAGTAGTAATATTTGGAGTGAAATCGTGGGGTAGGATTGTGTAATCTGGAAGTTGAAAGTTGGGTGAAATCCATTTAGTGTGTATTGAAGAATGAGTCGGGTACTTGTAACTATAATCTTCGGAAACAAAGTTACAACCATGGGGAAGGCTAAAGAGGTTATCCGAAATTAAATGTGGTGGTTGAAGAGGGCAGGAAATGGAGGCTACTGTTTTAGATGAAAGGGAGATAAGAGTTAGGTTGCCTACTTGTAGGAGGTATGGTTGTTTGTTTGGATAAGTCGAGTATTTGCATGTGGTGTTATTAATTTGAGCTAGAATAGAAGTTAGAATGCAATTCTTATTGTCGAAGGTTTGGACAGGGTTAGGAGGGAAACACAGATATCTGGAGAGTGAGTGTTTGCAAATATCCGAGGACAGAGTATGACTGTATGTGTACTTTAGGGTTTTGTAATTTATAAAATAATATTGGTGAGAGGGATGTACTATAAGTCTGTCATAGGTGTTCTTAAAGGGAGTTGGGAAAGGTATAATTTGGTATGTTTCGTAAGGTGTTTCGGTTGAGAGAGGAATGATAGTGGAAATAATGTAAGGATTTTGATAGTGGAGATATGTCCAAGTAAAGGAGAGAAATTGGTAGAAGTTTGTTGGGTTGAGTGGTATTATGGTTGGTGATCGGTGATTTGACTATTGTTGTATAGAAGATCATGCATGATTTCAAAGGTGTAAAGGTTTAGGGGAGTAGTGTGGTCTTGGGCTAGAGTCCATGTCTGTTGTACGGTGGAAATGAGCGTGTGTAGATTGTCTGCGATGGTTTTTTCCAGATTTAGGTATAGATTCAATTTCAGAATTTCTTGTTGAAGTTCAATGGAAGAAATAGAGGAATTGTAGTGTTGGGCCAATATGATAAGATTTTGCTTTAAGGTGGAGAGTGTGTTGGTGTTAGCGTGGAGTTGTTCTTTGATTTTATATATGTGTGTTCGAGTGTCTTCTAGTAAGTTTATTTTGGTGTTTAGAGCTTGTATGTCTGCCATTGTTGCTGATCCAAATAGGAATTTCAATGTGTCTCCGCCTAGGTTGAAAAGTCCTCTTTTCGGTCTTAATGCGAGGTCTAGCGAATATTCTTGTAAGTGGGATAATAGCCACGGATCTTTAAAGATGTGTTGTTGTTGTTTTTGGTGTTCCATTAATAATGTATGCAGAAACGTTAATTTGGGTGAGGGGTTAGAGTTGGAATGAAATCTACTTTGATATCTGCTTTGGAGATATGGTACGTATTTCTCGATCAAATAATTATTTTGTTCTATTGTTTGTTTGACATTTTCATATATTTTTCTAGGGCATCGCATGTCAGTTTGCAAGTTGACGTAGCTATTTATAAACTTGGTTTGTCCAGTATATCTTGCGATGAAGCCCTGATGTAGTTGGTACTTTGAAGTTGTTTGGTCCTCTTGAAGTGTCCATGTAGATGTTATTATGGCAGGAGGATCCAAAGTTGACATTGATGTTCTGGAATCAAGAAAGAAATACTGCACATATAGTTAATTTTGTTAGATGTTATTTTACTTGATTTTTACTTAATGCTAGTACTATTCTACTGTCCAATTCATCCGGCAATAAATGCCCAATTGGTCAAGACTTCAATGCCCTCGATACTGGATAGTCTTCCACTACCAAAGATTAGGGGCAGTTTTAGTCCACTTCATCTCGCGTGTATGTCAGTTTTTCATTCCTTTCTGCGAATTAAAATTTGTCTTACGATGTTTTATTTTTGCTTTTTCTAGAGCTTGTAGGAACAGCTTTTCGTATCAATAACACCTTTGAAGTGTACTTTCTTAAGAAGGTGTTATTGTGTTTTCACACATATCGTGAATATGTTGAAAATGATCCCTTGGGGGTATTTTGAAAAGAAATTTTACCATTTTATATGAAGGTGGGATCGTTGTTGAGCGTGTGTGGACATTTGTAACCGTCTTCTTCCAAAAAGGAATATTAAGCCGTGGGAAACAGGGAAGTGTCAAAACTTTGTTGTACCGCAACTCTCACCCTCTTATTACCAGAAGAGACGTATCGGTGCCAAAGAGATATACATCTATGACTTAGAAGACGAAACATATCCTTTTTACTCTTCTTTGTGCTGCAGAGTTTAGCAGAATCGAACAACAGATATGTGCCTCTAAAGAATATCTCTTACCTTCGTGTTTAGAGGCGATCATCAGATCAAATCTCTGGCTTTTATCAATGAGAGAGAGTGTCAATGAGTTGGAAGTTTTGGTTCGTCCACCCCTCAACAACTCTCACCTCTTCTTTAAAAATGTATTAATATTTTCTTCTTTTGATCCAATTATTCCGACCCAGATTGTGGTTATCTATATCACACCATTGTCATCATTTAATTCGCCGAAATACCAGCTAGATTAAAAGCCGCCCTAACGTTCCAAGCAGAGTGCACTATACAAGTATGTTCATTGAATACGAAAAGCCTGGTTAATCGCCTTACAGCTCTTCGGGATAGAAGAAATTTACGTCGATAAGAGAAATTACAAAAATGACTCTAAGGTGAGAGAAATAGATAGTGTGCTTTAAGCTCCTGAATCATATTGAAACTGATAAGGGGTTGGATCAGGGCGAGCTTAAGAGAAAATTTAAGTTACTGCGAAAGTTTAGAAGTGCATTTTTGAAGCGAATTCTCGAGTAAATGTTAACTAGTTTTGATTCTTTTGAGAAATCGACAAATAACTTAATTTGACCCTTTTGCAGTATTTCTGAGTCTTAGGATATGTAATACCAGACATCAGATGTTCCACTGCGAGTAAGTATTTGGATCCGCTCTGCTTGTACCATAACTATACAACTACACTAAGGACAACTTCATGTGAGGAGCAAACACTAACTTCTAGAGATACCAAGCGTCACGTCAGTACGAGGGGTGTCCGTGTCATCGCAAGTAAATTGAAAGAAGTAATGTTCGTCTGGCAACCAAGCTTTTATAAATGCTAACTGCTCAACTTCTAGAACGTCGCGACAATAAAAACTGTAGTCACCTAGCGATCTATTGGTATTGACACTGATCTGAAAATTATTCATGGTAAAAATTGTCAAACAAGATAATTAGGGGAACACAAATATGAAAATTGTTTCTTGGACATATCGGAGAATACGTACCTAGGTCAGATACTTGTCCAAAAGCAGATATCAAAGTATGTATTCTGCTTGCGCGCGCCATGAGCATCTAACATCCCCTTGCACACATTTTTCACACGTGGTGGTATTCATGAGCATTTAAACAGAGAGAGTTATTAATCTGTGATGGAGAAATAAAACCATCGAAAAAATTGAACAACTTAAATACTACTATCTTAAAATAGATGATTCTCTTGGTTATTTATTTCCCATCTTGGGCGATAGCACAACCAAAAATCTTACTGCCGCGAGATCCTACAGTTCTTACTTATTAGGAGAGCATGCAGGTAAAAATTAGATGGGAATACTAGTTTTCGATGGGACGAGCTGCTGTTAGGGCGCCGGAGATAACATTGAATATATCCTATATACCGGATCTAGTCAACAAATGGCAGACATACAAGCTCTAAACACCAAAATAAACTTATTACAAGATACACTATTAGATAGACACTCGATATACACACAAAATTATAGTGAAAAAATAAAGGTAATAGAGAAGTTTCTCCTGTAGAGCGACGCTATACCCAAGCTACTAGCGGATCTCACTCACCTTCGTTGTCTTACAAGAGTAAGATCTTATGACACTATTTGGGCCCACACTATCAGAAGTTTACATTTTAAGCCAGGCTTATATCTAATCTTTCCATGTATAGAACTCCTCTAACCAACGGGTTGGATTAGTAATATGTGAAGCTTGGCCGTAAAATTTCCTCGAAATTGTCTGATCACTTGCGTAATGAAATGCTGGCATGGATTAAAATTTTCCTAAACACAGGTTTCTGTGCCACGAGACAGAACTGCCGTAGGGTCGACACTGATAAAGCTTTTTTCAAGGAAGTGGCTAGGTTGGTGTGGGGAATCTGTAAAGATTCGTCCAAAATAATTATTGGATTTGCCTTAGAATTTGCAGTATGTTTGGTGATTGTAGATGGTGTGACCTCGTTTAGATGGTGTGACCTTCTCGTTTGTAATGCTTATTCTGCTTTGGCCTTCTCGAGAAGTACTTAGAACCTTACCTTGAAAGAGGTTGCTGCTTATTTTAGTTTTTCCAGTATTGAGAATTATGGTACCGGAGGAAGAGATGTGAGCTGGCGGAGAAGCTTTCGCCGAGGGGGAGGTTTCAGGATAGGAGAACAGTTCAGTGTCTTCAATAACTAATAGATTACAGTAATTTTCCGTGTCTACTAACAGATTGTTTGTTTCTTGGATTTCGTCGGAATAGAGTGGTAGAGTGTCTGTTGTGTTAGAGTGTGTGCTTGGTATTCTCTTGTTGTTTGGGTAGCGGAGCGTCAATGGTAGAGAAACCTTCTTTAAGTCTGAACTTACTGAGATTTTGTTTTTATGAGTCTGAAAATTTATGTTAAGGTTATTGAGGAAGTTGGTACCTAATAAGCAAGGAGAAGTAAATCTACAGAGATCGTCTGCTTGTAGAAAGTATTCCGGTCCGACTAGAGGATATGAGTCGTGTGAGGGACTATGAAGGACGTGACTGTTGTTTATGAAAGAGGAAAATGGTGTCATTTCATGTCTTGAAACCTCTATAGTTTGAGAAATATGAGGAGTGGTGGTGCAAGTGTGAGGTGCTGGTAGGTTTTTCTCCTGAATATGATTTGGGATGTCTTCTAGAACAGTGGTGGTGGTACTGTCTGGTGTAAGATAAGTAGTGGAGGAGAATGTGTTTTCTTGACATATAGTTTTAAAAATGTTTCCCTGGTTTGAGGAGAGAACAAGAGAAGGTGGTGAATAAGTGAAAGAAAACCTTGTGTTGGTTAATGAGGTGATTGGTGCCGTTAGTGCATTCAAAGCGTTAAAAGTATTCTGTTGGTTTGAGGCCAGTGGAGGAGTAGAAGTGTGAGCGCGAGAAAACTTAGTGTTGGTTAATGGGTCAACTGGTGTTGTTGAATGCATGCAAAGCTTTCAATTATTCTTGGGTTGAGTTCCGCGAGGAGTAGGAATGAGGAAGAGCGAGATAGCCTAGTGTTGGTTTGAGAATCACAAATTCTCTTAAAGCTTTAAAATTATTCCCTTGGGTCGGGTTAAGCGGAGGAGTAGGAGGTGAGGAAGAGTGGGATAGCATAGTGTTAGTTTGAGCATCAACTGGCGTTGTTGAAGCATGCAAAGCTTTAAAAGTATTCCCTTGGGTCGAGTTAAGCGGAGGAGTAAGGGGTGAGGAAGAGCGAGATAAGCTGGTGTTGGTTAGAGAATCAACTGGCGTAAATGATTCATGTAGAGTGTTAAAGATATACCTTCTGAATGGGCTAAGAGGAGGAGTAGGAGGTGATGAAGAGCGAGATAACCTGGTGTTAGTTAGAGAATCAGCTGGTGCAGTCGGTTCGTGTAAAGTGTTAAAAGTATACCTTCTAATTGAGGGAAGAGGAGGGGTAGAAGGTGAAGGAGATCGAGATGATCTAGTGATGGTTATAGAATCAACTGGAGCAGTTGGTTCGTGTAAAGTGTTAAAAGTATTCCTTCTGATTGAGGTAGAGGGTGAGGGAGATCGAGGTAGCTTAGTGCTGGTTATAGTGTCGACAGGCGTTGTCAATGCATGCATAGCGTTAGAGTTATCACTCTGGTTTGAGGTAAGCGGTGGAGTAGGAGATGGGTGAGGACGAGCGAATGCAGTGCCTGATGTGGTGTCGACTGGTGATGTTAATCCATGTTTAGCATTAAATTTGTTTCCTTGGTTTGCGTTAAGCGGAGGAGTAAGAGGTGAATGAGGAAGAGTAAACCTAGTGTCTGTTATTTTGTCAACTGGTAGTGCTCGTTTAGGAGTGGCACTATCAATAAGAGGAAAGTTAGTTTGAAGTGTAGGTCGCCAAAGATTTGAATCAGCCTTAATGTAAGTTGCGGAGTTAGGGTGTGTAGGTAGGTCATGCAAGGAGGTAGCCTTTATCGTAGTAAGTGTGGTTAGCGCCTGTATGGGGGTATCCTTTATCATGGCTGGTGCGGTTAGCTCGTGCATGGAGTTATCCTTTATCTTGGCTGGTGCGGTTAGCGCATGCATGGAGGTTTCCTTTATCACGGCTGGTGCGGTTAGCTCATGCATGGAGGTATCCTTTATCATGGGTGGTGCGATTAGCTCATGCATGGAGGTGTCCTTTATCATGGCTGGTGTGGTTAGCTCATGTATGGAATTATCCTTTAACATGGCTGGTGCGGTTAGCGCATGCATGGAGGTATCTTTTACTACTGAGTGCAAAGTAGTTGTTAGTGTGGTGAGAAATGGATTGAAGGAAGCGTTAGCACAGGCTGTAAGCATAGGAGATGTTGCTGATTCCTGTGAGGCAGGAGTATTGGTTTGTGAAGGAGAGGTAGGTGTAGTTGTGGTTATAAATGGGTTAGTAGAATTCCTAGCGTAGGTTGCGGTGGTAGAAAATGAATCTAAAGTTTTTGCACAATTATCACTAACTACTAGAGGTGTAGTATGTTGTGATGGAGAAGTGAACGGTTTGAGAAAGGCATTTGCATAGAAGGTAGGAGTTGCCGGAGTTATTGGTGTCTTCTTCGGAGTGTCTCTATCTTTTAGGTGTGTTTTAGATTTAAGGGAGTGAATGAATGGATTTTTATTGTTCATAGTGTGAGATACTGCACTAGAAGAAGATACTAGAGCATGCGAAGCACTAGTAGTGTCTACTGGGTGTGTGTGAAAAGATAGCATGGGAAGAAAGGGATTTTGAGCATTCATACCATAAATTATAGGAATAGGGGATGCTGTAAGAGCCTGCAAAGAGATTGTGGTGTTTACCGTTTCCATGTTAAACGATGACTTAGAGAGAAAAGGATTTGGGGAATCTAAAAGGTAGGAGGAGGGAGTGGAAACAGCTTTATGACTACGTAAGGCGTTATTGTTATCAACAAAGAGTGGTGAAGTTAGTGGGGGAGAACAGAATGGATTGTTAGAGTTCAAAGTGTAAGCAGTGGTAGAGGAATGCAAAGCGCTATCTACTAATTGAGAATTAAGCAAAACAGTTTGAGTAAATGGGTTAGTGGTAGAGGTGGAGAGAGGCTGCAGAGCATGCTTAGAGGCGGAAGGAGTTGAGGAAAGAGTTGTTTGGAAATCTTTATCAAAAAGGTACTTACTATTGTTCCCTGCGGTCTCTGACTTTTGATTGATAAAGTTATTATCTAACTCTTTACCCTGAGGGGGATATTCTATATTGTAAGCGTTTTGTAAATTAATGCTATTAGCTAGATTACCTTTAATCTCATTCATATCAATCCTATGGATGATCGTATTTCGATCCATTTCTGAAAAAGCTAAGTTATTACCACATTCGTCCACTTTCTCACATACATTCTCATTCATGATATTGTTACCTTTATTGTATGTAAATAAGTTACCAGATTTTATAAATAATGTCTTGCTTTTATGATTAGTATATAAGAAATCATTATTATTATACCCATTGAGAACATTTGAAGCCCGCTGCCCATAACCTTCAGACTCCGAAAAGAAGTCTGTATCAATATTGTTAATATTTATTTTATTACTATTATTATAGTTCAGATTTCTATATTTATCATTACAATTGGTAGATATTTCTAAAGTATCAGTAAAACAGGTTTTAATGAGAACTTCCTCTGAGACACTATGAGGAGTAGAGTTATTAATGGGAAGGGGGGAAACTAGAGGAAGAGGAGAGTTACAATTAGAATAACTGGGAATGTGCATGGGGGTTTGGAGAAGCCTAGAGGAGCACCGGTTCTGGCTTCTCACACTCAAAAATTTCCGTTTGATTGTTGAAAGTCATTACTATCCTCCTGATAGCATTCATCATAATCTTCTTCGTCATCATAATAAAACAGAGTATCATCTTCCTCCTCATCTTGAGGTTGGGTCATTCTCGTGAAAGAAGATCGTTGGTGATTGGGACCTCCTCTTTTTCTGAAATTACTGCCTCTATTTGCCTGCTGTGGTTGTTGATTCCTCGGTTTTATTCCAGTATAGTTGTGGCGGTGTATGCCCGAACCTTTCCAAGTATTGTTTAAAATCGCCTGTTTAATTTCAGGTGTGATGGGAGCGTTCTTTCGAAATCCCTTTTTATCGTTGGGATTCCATTTTGTGTTTCTACAATTGTTTGTGGACCCGCGCTTATGTGATTGGTTGCAATGTCGACAATAGGGGGAGAAAGGGCATTCACTTGTGGAGTGCATGAAGCGTTCACAGTGGAAGCATGCCTGAGCAAGATGTTGTGGGGCAGGAGTAGGTCTTTTGGAATTACCATCGTTTTGTTTGGGAGGCTGGTAAGAATGGTGGTACCTATTTGGTTGAGGGGTTTTCTGTGGTTCGGGTTTTTGTATAAAATTGCTTCTATAGTTCTGTGTAAAAGGTTTATTAAAGTTCACATTAGTAGTTTGTGCTGACTTTCGGTGAGGAACTCGTAATGTACCCGCTGACTTTTGGAGGAACTTATTAACCTGGCCCGGTATAGGCAAATCATAGTCATATAGTTTTTCGAAATCCCTTTTAAGTTTATCAGGTTTTTTAGGTAATTGGGAAAAGATATGGGCGAATGTTATGGCATTAATCGTTTTGTCGGAAGGCTGGGAATTTGAATCCAATTTGGCAAGAGCGTCAAAGAAATCAGTATAGAGCCTGTTGAGTTTCAGAGTTGCCGAGGAGAGAGAATATGAGACATCCCATTTGAAAGACTGGATTCGAGACATAGCATCGAAAATAGTGAGAGGGTCGTCTGGAAACAAGAACTCTTGGAGTGTCTTGAGAAAATCCTCCAGTGTTGATTGATTAAAAATATCCGGATTGGAATCTAGGATCTGGCGGACCTCAGCTTTAGAATCATTAGAGATTTGCGACATTGCCTGTGCCAATTTGGTAGGCTCGGTACTGCAATGTTTTAGCGTAATATTCTCTTGGAGATTCGCCTTCCACTGACGAATTGAAGGACCAGTCCACACATCATTTATACGACCGGTGAGCAATAGTTCCGGTTTGCTAACTTGCGTGATGGTGGTGATGGTGTTGGTGACTGGTGTTTGGGGAGGTGTACCAGCATCGTCTCCCGCCATATTGAAAATTAATGTGATAATAAATATAGAAAGTGTAAGAGTAGACCGTTAATGTGATTATAAGAAGGGATTGAAAGTTGCTATAGCAATTTTGAACCCACTTATATCTTTTTTTTTTATTACCTTGAGTGATTGTCTGGAATCACTTTTTATTCCGTTGTTTCTCAAGTGGTGTGTATTTATTTCGCGATTAGTGGCTCTTCTTTCCACCGGATGCTTCACAGAAGTGGGTTGCCACTTTTAAAAATTTCTTTTTTTCCTACTGAGTGAGAGGATGAAGGGATAGGCCTGGTTGCACAACTATTTTATTCAATAGCATCTGACATAAAGATCATAGAATTTTATACCAAATTACACACCTGAATAAAAAAAATATATACAATTATTATTATTAGTAATAATGAAGGAACAGAGCATTTAAAATCCTAAGACACTCAAGTTGTGACTAAATTAGAATGGTTACAACAAAATTTTCTGAAAATAGATGTAACCAGAAAAATATTTTTAACTATCAATAAAAATCTTTTAATGCATTTATAACTCCGAAGTAAAATGAAATTGGTACTTTAAGATAACGAGAAAATACAAATTTTAAATTTAAAAGCTTAAAATAAAAATATTTTGAGGAAGCCCAAAAAAAAATATTTTTAAAGATATAAAATCATTTAAAATACATTTATAACTCTCCAAAAAAAATGAAATCCAATACTTTGAGGATGTACAAGAATTTGCTAGGATACAATTTTAAATATCAAAATTTTAAATGAGAAAACTAAAAAAAATTATTTCTTTTTTTTTTCAGAAATCAAGCTTCATTATGAATAAATTTATAGCTAATAAAATTGAAATATATGCTTTGATGAAGCTCAAGGATTAACTTTGTTCCAATTGTTAATATCAAAAATTAAAAAAAATTGAGAAAACTAAAAAAAATATTTTTTCCCAAAAATCAAACTTTATTATAAATTTTATAACTATTAATAAAATGAGAGCAATGAGAGCAATACTTTGGGGAAGTTTAAGAATTAATTATATTACAATCTTAAATATCAAAGTTTTAAAAATGAGGCAACTAAAAAAAATATATTTTTTTCCCCCCAAAAAAATCAAAATTTAAAACAAATTTTATAACTATTAATAAAATGAGAGCAATACTTTATGGGCGTTTAAGAATTAATTATATTACAATTTTAAATATCCAAGTTTTAAAGATGAGGCAACTAAAAAAAAATATTTTTTTTTCAAAAAAAAAAAATAAATTTAAATAGATTTTATAACTCTTAATAAAATGCAATCAATACTAGGAGGAAGCTTAGGAATTAACTATAATAATATTTTAAATATCAAAGTTTTAAAAATGAGGCAACTTTAAAAAAAATATACTTTTTTTTAAAATCCAAATTTAAATAAATTTTATAACTATTAAAAAATGAATAATCTTTGGGCTAGTTTAAGAATTAATTATATTACAATCTTAAATATCAAAGTTTTAAAAATGAGGCAACTAAAAAAATTTTTTTTTTTTTTTTCCAAAAAAATCAAAATTTAAACAAATGTTATAACTATTAAAAAAAATGAGAGCAATACTTTATGGGCGTTTAAGAATTATTAATATTAAGGCAATTTTTAAATATCGCAAGTTTTTAAAGATGAGGACTAAAAAAAATATAATTTTTTTTTTTCAAGAATATAAAAAAAAAAAAATTTAATATAAATTTTTATAACTCTTAATAAAATGAATCAATACTAGAAGGAAGCTTAGGAATTTAACTATATTAATATTTTAAATATCAAAGTTTTTTTTTTAAAATGAGGCAACTAAAAATAATATTTTTTTTTTCAAAAATCAAAATTTAAATAAATTTTATAACTATTATTAAGTAATACTTTGGGGAGTTTTAAGAGATTAACGATATTTACAATTATAAATATCGTTTAAAAATGAGGCAACGTAAAAAAGAGACTTATTTTTTCAAAAAAAAAAAAATTTAAAATAAATTTAAAAACTACTTAAAAAAAAATAAAAAAAAAATAAGGGGGGGGCTTAGGAATTAATATATATATAAATATTTAGATATATATATATAAAATATGAGGCAAACATAAAATTTTTTTTTCAAAAATCAAAAATTTAAATAAATATTATAACTATTAATAAAATGCAATTAATACTAGGAGGAAGCTTAGGAATTAACTATATTAATATTTTAAATATCAAAGTTTTTAAAATGAGGCAACTTAAAAAAAAATATATTTTTTTTCCAAAAATCAAAATTTAAATAAATTTTATAACTATTAATAAAATGAATAATACTTTGGGGGAGTTTAAGAATTAACGATATTACAATTATAAATATCAAAGTTTTAAAAATGAGGCAACTAAAAAAAAATATTTTTTCAAAAAAAGATCAAAATTTAAATAAATTTTAAAACTCTAAAAAAAATGCAATCAATACTAGGAGGAAGCTTAGGAATTAACTATAATAATATTTTAAATATCAAAGTTTTAAAAATGAGGCAACTAAAAAATATTTTTTCAAAAATCAAAAATTTAAATAAATATTATAACTATTAATAAAATGCAATTAATACTAGGAGGAAGCTTAGGAATTAACTATATTAATATTTTAAATATCAAGTTTTTAAAATGAGGCAACTAAAAAAATATATTTTTTTCAAACTCAAGCCTCATGTTAAGTTAATTTAACTAATAAAAAAATGAAACAAATACTTTGAGGAAGTTTAAGAATGAACTAGTTTACAATATTAAATATCAAAGTTTTTTTTTTTTATATTATTATTTTTATTTATATTTTTTTGAAAAAAAAAATTGCGGAACCTCAAAAAAAAATAATAATATTTTAAATATCTAGAATTCATTTGAAAACCTTTTTAAACTCCTAAAAGAATTGCCTTTTTCTTGGAGGAGAACTTCCAAATAATTAACAATAAATTAAATGCTAATTATTAACAATGAAGCAACCAATATTAACTGTTATAAAAAAAAGAACTTTTATGCAACATTCATAATTATAAATTCCGAAAGGCACTTATATCCATTTTTTTTTTGTTATTAAAAAACAAAAAAAAAGATTTTAAAAGGATG
>JABUQX010008131.1:30000-32500 GCA_015478945.1 Trachelipus rathkii
CTTCATGAAATTGAAATTTACATATTTATATTCAGTAAACTTTTCTTGGTAAACACTATAACACCATATTATTTTTAACCTGTGGCTACGTGGTTTCAAAAATTAGATCTCTCTTAACAATATTTAAATAGCAGAAAGGTTTCCCCCTGCATCCTGTGGGTCCACGAGTTACAAGATAGTTTTTCAGGGCTAGCGTGAACATAAATTTACAGACGTCCATATTCTTCAAATGTTCGACGTTTAATGTAATTTCCCAAACTGCGTATTAATATATATATATATAATAATATATATATATATATATAATTATATATATATATAATTAAAATTAATAAATATTTTTATAATAATATATAATATTATATATTATTATATCTATATTAGTATATATATATAGTATATATATAGTATATATAATATATATATTATATAATATATATATATATATAAATTTAAAACATAATATTATATATATAGTATATATATATATATATATAATTATATATATATATATGATATATATATATATATATTATAATATATATAATATATATATATAAAATATATATATATAATATATATATATATAAACTATGAAGTTATTTTTCCACCAGAATGTGTGTTTCGGATAGGACTTGAAACAGTAAAGCCCCACAGTAAGACAATAAAGCCGTAAAGACAAAGCGCATAGCCGGGGTGAGGGGAGGGTCCCTCTGGGGCTATTTGCGCTACTGCCTTATTGAGTTATAGCTTTAGGGTCGAAAAAAACATTTTTTTTTATTACAAAAATTTAACAGTGAACAAGGGTTTTGTATAAATAAAAATTAAGAAAGTTTAAGTATAAAATAAAATGGATGTCTCATAGTACAGAAAACGGATTACTTGAAAGGAAAATACAAAGTGGTGTAAACACTTTATTAAAAAAGTTTACATTACGTCACAACTACAAAATATTTTAGCGTTTGCGCTGTAATATTGCGCCCGCGTCGTTTCAGTGCCAGGGGAGCGCCTGAGGGCGCCGGCACCCTCGCGTTCGGTCTTGCCAACCCTGCGATCGTTTAGAGAGTTGAAACCGTGATTCAGCATACTGCGTCTTCCTCACCGCTTTTTCTTCTTTTTTCAGTAGGAACCCTAGAGGAGGGGTTCTCAGACTCATTTGAGAGTTTTGGGAACCTCAAAAATGAGATCTTAATGTTATTAAACTATATTTAAAAGTACAGTAATATCAGGGTGTTAAGTCACATGTTTACTAATTCGGCACGGGCACCGGCTTCCAAACACCGTGTCGTACCTACAACTACAATCACTCATTTTGATCCGTCATACGAGCTTATTCTTTTCGCTTCTTTCTTTTCTACCTCCATCTTCCTTCGTCTTCTCTTAGCTTTTTTTTTTTCTTCTTTTTCAGATGGGACCCATCAAGGGGGGACCCCAAACTAATTTTGGGGTTCTGAAACCCTCAAAAATGAGTTTTACACCTTTGAAAACATAGATGTAGACACATCATTTGTCCTAATATGTGGTTGGAGCCAGAATTCCAATCTGGCTCCGCCGTCCTCCAGCTCCAGACTCCCGGCTCATATTATATCGCCAGTATTTAAATAGCATTGCCCTATTCACGGCTTCATTCCTCTATACGTCATCGACTAAAGTTCAGCTTTCAAAGTCCATTTTAAGGTTTTGAGGGCGGGGACCCCCAATCCCACCCTTGGACGTAGCAGCTTGAAACATTGGATGTAGCGATTTGCCACATATAAAGAAGGCATGTCAAATTTGAATACGATACGATATCTCTAACCCACCCGTTGTAAGATATGTTAATTATGTTTATCCAATCAGGCTCCGGAGTCGACTTCGGCTCCGGATCCGGAGTCGACTCCGGCTCCGGCCCATATGGTTCGACATTTAATTTAACATCGCCATTCTATTTCATTTATTCTCTTCTACATGCACACCAAATTTCAGCCATCTAAGTCCATTTTTAGGTTTTGGGGAGCGGGGACTCCCCCATCCCCCCCTTGAATGTAGCGGCATGAAACATTGGATGCAACGATGCTGACACATATAAGGAAGGCATGCCAAGTTTGAAGAGGATAGGATGTCTCTAACACCTTCGTTGCTAAGGTATGGTATTTGGGTTCAATCGAAGTCGATTGAAACCAAATAAATGACCCCACGCTGGAGCCATGGGGACCCTGGCGTTCGGGAAGTACCCACGGGAATCTCATTTTTGGGATGTTCTACCCCTCTTTGACACCCGTCATGATAGGTTTTTGTTGAAGAATAAGCTGGCCACGCAAAACGCATGTTGGTGCGTTCTAAAACCGTAATGGTTGAAAGGCCCTGCTTGGCAATAGCTGCACTCGACTCGATAATACTCAGAAGCTACTAGTCAACACCGAGCTCGGCTTCGTAGCTCCAGCAACAAAAATGTTGCACAGGTGCATTAGAAAAGGGGGGTAGGGGTACTATCTAATAATAATTCGTACTAGGAGTGACT
>JABUQX010008131.1:40000-43230 GCA_015478945.1 Trachelipus rathkii
AGTATAGGTGATATACATAACATAATAAATATAATTAATATAGTATCTATAATTATAACACAATATAGATACGATATAGAATAATTGGTGTGTGTAAGGTATTAGTTGATTTTTATCTCCTCTCTCTCTCTATATATATATATTAAAATTATATATATATATATTATATATATATTATAATAATAGTTTATATATAGAATATATATTATATATATATATAATTAATATATGTAGTAAATATATATTACAGTTGTCACGCACACGTCACGTGCAGAGCGCTTCTTTCACAGAGATAGGGGTTTATTGACCACCACCATGATATTCATCAGAACGCAAACTACGCAGTATGAGCACAGGACCCAGAGCATTTAAAGTGAGAAGATTAAAGGTTTCAGCAGGAAAGCACGAGGAAGATGAAGGAAGAATATTCACCAAGAACAGAGAGTGGCAGGAAAGATTAGGAAAGAACCGCAGCGAACCTAGCCTGGATTACAATATCATACACAAAAAACTTCATGCGCCCGACACCAAGCACCCCTTGTGCTACGAGATCGTCGTAAAGGTGTGCGTTCACGATGATAAGTTCCCTCGAGACCTGCCCTGCTATTATCTATAGAAGAAGAGATTATAGTACCAACATCGCACCCACTAAGATAGAGGGTCAAGAGAACTGGAAGTGCAGACAGTTACAAGCCTTTGCCTGTTGACTCACCCTATTCCAAAAAGCGGTGAAACCCAGAGCCCCCTCAAGATATGAGAACATACTCCGATACAAGTCGGAGTTATGTTATCCTTGGATGAAGGCTGGAGCAACTGAGAAGAGGAAAAAAAATATTGTCTCGCAGCTCTAAAAACAGAACTCACCAGTTTCTTGTAAGCCCGCCTAGCAACCGTTGTGTTGAGTTTCCAAGACAATTTTTTTATGTTAAGGCCAAGTAGTGTTTTATATTGTCGAGAGAACCGTCGAAAGAGATGAAATTAGAAGGTGTCTGTAAGAGTGGAGATTTGTGTATGAAAGTGGGTTTTAGTAAGAATTTGGAATACGAGGTTTAAGACGACCCCACCAGAAATTCTATCCAGGTAGCGAAATAGATATCTAATATATTAGACGAGAGCAATTCTAGAAGTAAAAGAGGAGCAAATGGAAATGAGTTGAAGAATGAGCGGTCGATCAGTCGCATACTATGGATAGAGTAATGTGCAGTGAGATATTTATTATATAAATATATATTAGTAGGAGATAAGATCAAGACCCTGAGGAAACACACTATACAGAAAAAGAAAGATAAGTTCGCCCCGAAACAACAGGCCAATTGACATTTTTGAAAGAAAACTAACATAAGTAGCATTAGTAGAAGAAGAAACAAAGATAGGAGCTTGGAGAGACATGACGCGTGCGTCGATACCGTCAAATGCTTTGATATTCAACACAACCACACAAGTCTCCCGTAGTTCCTGGGACGGAAAACCATAAATCAGTTAGATAGGAAAGTATATCGCTCAGTAGACTCGAACGCCGAAACACGTGACTGGCGATCGTGAAAGAGAGTGAATGAGACTCCAATGATCTAAGGAAAAAGAGAGTTGAGTATGTTTCAAAAGTATCTGTAGATAAGAATACAAGTGAGAGCTAAGGGCGATAGTTTAGAAGGATCAGAACGCTCTCCTTTTTCGAAACATGTTGACATACGTGCGTGCTTCAAACACTGAGGTGAAGTATTAGATTGGAGACAGCAGAAATATAGTCTAAACACGGAGTGATAAGATATATTGTAATAGTTATATAATATATATATTATAGTATTATATATATAAATTATATATATATATATATATATATAATATATATATAAAAATTATTAATTTAATATATATATATATAAATATATATATAATATATATAAATATAATTATATATATTATATATTATATAATAATATAATATATATATATATATATATATAATTATATATTAATATTATATATTAATTATTAGTATTATATGTAAATATAATATATATATAATTATATATATAAATATAATTTATATATATATATATAATATAAATTATAATATATATAACTTATAATATATATATATAATTATATAATAATATATATATATATATATATAGTATATAATATATTATATATATAATATATAATATACTAATATATATATTATATATAATATAATATATATATAGTATTACTATATATATATATATATATATATATTAATAATTTCCTTCTAAATCGTTTCTTTTCTAACTTTTCTGTAGTTCATTCCAGGCATTAATCTTTAACATTAAAATCAATCTAAATTCAAAGATGCCGTCCCGCCATCCTATTATGGCATGAACTCCCGCCCATTTTTAATTGGTAAAACAGTTATTTATACTGTTACTTACCTTTTTTTGTTTAATTTGAGCATAAATAATTTAATTTTATTACCACCTTATGCAAAAAAAATAAGAGAATTTTACAACGTAAACATCACGAAATTCAAAAATAGATCGTTCTATAATGTAACTCCTGCTGAAGCACACTAGCACGAGTGCAGGATCGCCCGATTTATTATATTATATATATATAATATATATTAATATATATATTACATCTAATATATATTATATATAAAAATATGTATTCTTTAAAAATATATATATATATATTTCTATTATATATATATATATATATATATATATATATATATATATATCCGTATACGAGCAAATGTTGTTTTACAAATTATCCGATCTGACTTGAAGCATCTCATTAACAAACTAATGTCAAAAAAGTTTTCCTCATTACCGATTATACATAATACGAAAACAAACAGACAAACATAAGAGCAAAACGTTCGCTTTCTGCATTGCAATATGCAGATCTCTCTGTGTCTAAATAAGTAATAACTTATCAAATTTTTGAATCCTACTGTGTAAGAAAACATGCTTGTGAATTGTAATTTACCTCACTCTTACAATTAATATAAATACATCATTTGAAAAGGTCGAGTTTATTTGTGCGTTTTTTCCCTAAGGTGAGAACAAGTACACTTTAGAAATTATATTTCCAGAAATATATATATATATATATATATATATATATATATATAATATATAATATATATATATAAATATAATAAATATATATATATATCAATATAATAACTATAATATAATATATATATATATATATACTTATATATAATATTCTCCTTTTTTTTT
>JABUQX010008132.1:7500-12500 GCA_015478945.1 Trachelipus rathkii
TAAGTGCTACAACAACGATCTTCAAATTAAATCATGTAGAAGATACTCACGAACGTGTTCGTTTGTTGGCCCCAATTTTGCCCACTAATTTGATCTCAAAAATTACATTCCCTCTCCAAAATACACGCTTATTCGTCTTCTATTAGAAAATATCGAGGAAGTTTACCTTCCCGCCTTAAGAAATAGAATAAAAGACATATTCAAGCAGGGCATGAGACCCGATTGAGGTTGCCAAGTGAATATCTCCTCGAGTAAGGGGGTGTTGGGGAACAAAAGTTTCGATGTATTAGTAGAACACAACCCTAAATTTGCCATTGACTTGTTCTTAGAACAAATGCCCCAAAATGTCCAGATGTCAGTTTATTCCCTGGCCGAAGAAAATGACCTCCATAGAATGGTTAAGGTGGCAGATGATCTTTACCGGAACTTTGTTCGAAAAGGAAGAAATTACCAACAACCAAACGAAGAACAGACTTGGAGTTCTGTAAACTCTGTGCGAAACCGAACCGACACGAGAGAAACAGACTCCGCCTACCCACCTCTCAGCGCGCGCGACCAAGAGCGCAAACATGAAGCTGGTAACAGCGGTGAAGGCCAGCTTTCCCGCCAGATGGCCGAGCTCACGAAGACTGTGAACGAGCTCGCCCGCTAACTTCAACAGTTCATTAAAGGCCAACCCGACACAGCTGAGAGAGGAAATAGGACACGCGACAAAAGTAGGTCACGCTACTCAGGATCAGATGCAAATGGGTACAGTAAGGCATTTAATAACGCCGTAAACCAGTTATGTTTTTATCATGCTCGCTATCTCTTCAAAGCCTACCGATGTGAGAGTAATGAGTGTCCTATGTACCCACTAATATATAGTAATAGCGAGAAAAATGCTATACATGTCCCATCATCGTCGGAAACTGCTAAGGGCTGAAAATTTTCCATCTAACAGCAGCCATGAAAATCACTACTCACAACAGAAAAGTAGACTTTTTGTTTTGGTCCATCTAAGTGAAGCATTGACATCTTTACAAACAGTGAATGATTGTAAGATACCACATTACACACTTATTGCGATGACTTAAATAAAATTATAGAAGCTCTAATAATCTGTTTTCAACCAAAATAAAAATTAGTGGCAAAACTAACTTACTGTACTCTACTACTACTACTATACTACATGATAAATAATAATATAATATAATTAATAATATAATAAATAATAATAAATAATGATAATAATAATATATAATAATAATTATATAATAATAAATAATAAATAATAATAATAATAATAATAATAATAATAATAATAATAATAATAATTATAATAATATATATAATAAAATAATAATATTAATAAATAATATATAATATATAATAATAATAATAATAAAATAATAAATAATAATAATAATAATAATAATAATAATAATAATAATAATAATAATAATAATGAAAATAATATTATTATTAATAATAACATGAACAATAAGAACATTGAAAATGAACAAAATATAGAAACAACTACCAGCACTAACAAAGTGAAAAATATAAATCACATTATAAATAACAATAAAATTGAAAATAATGAACAAATAAATAAAAACTTTATCAAAGATCAATCAATAAGTCATCAAAATGTACAAGGAATGCATGCTCCTTTTTGCTTAAAGAACTCTAAAAATTCAAAAATGAAATTTGGTAGTAGTCCGATAAATAAAAATGAATCAATATATAAAAATGTTACATTAAATAGAAAAGATGTCAACACAGGTCTTGAAACAGCTGTTTCAAATTATATGGGTAATGTACAAAATAATAATTTTATCACTACTGTCAGTCCCTTGCATGTGAGATACGTCTTTTTTCAGCCATATTCATTAAATGGGGGGGTGTTATAGACAATATAGGGGAAAGTGGAAGCAATGAAGCAAATATCCTGTCAGACCCGACTGATTTAAGTGCTGTTGACGATCGCTGCTTAAGCAGTAAGACTGTTACAGCCGATGTTGAGGGAGACAGAAGGATTTGCAAGATTGACAACTTGACCTTGTATATAGTCTATGACACATTAAATAAGATCGATTACCTGGTAGATTGTGGCTCTGTGAGAAATATCCTGACGGCAGGTGCTACTGACCATCACAAAGCACCTATAGGATATCTGCTTGCAGCCAACAACTCAAAAATTGCTATTTATGATATTAAAAATATTGAAATCGATCTGGGGCTGGGTCGTAAATATCGGGATACCTTTTATGTGGCTAATGTAAGCACAAACATTTTAGGGTTATCATTTTTAAAGAATTTTGAGATGGGCATTGATTTTAAACTTGATTTATTGAAAGACTCAATCACAAATAATACCTTAAAATTGAGTAGGAATATGAATTTTAATATTAATGATGTACCTGCCTCTTCCTCCTCAAGTCTCTCTCTCTCCTCCTCCTACCTCTATAACTATACCTTCTAGTTCTAAAAATTTTAATGATATATTATTGAAATATTCAGAGTTATTTGTAAACCCCTATCTACCCGAAAACCACCATATAAAATTGAGACAAATGGAACGGTGGGACGAGATTTTTGAAAAATATAAAAATAAGAATAAGAGAATGAGCACAGCCTTAATAGGTGAGGACGGCCAAGAAACTACTGACGAAAAGGCCGCTTTTATCCCAGAAAAAGTATTAATAGAACTAGCCAACGCTTACCCTTACAAAGCAAACATAAAGGGACCTCCAATCTCCCTCAGACCAAGGAGGGTACCGCACAAACTCTATGCTCAAACTAAAGCAGAACTTGACAACCTAGTAGCCACAGGAGTCCTACGCCGTAGCAACTCACCCTGGTCTTTTCCCATGAAGGTTTTGGAGAAAAGCGGTAATAGAGTAAGAATAATTTCCGATTTTAGAGAGCTGAACGAAAGAGCTGAGATAGAAACCTATGGACTTCCCCGCCTGCAGGATGCCATATCAAACCTGAAGGGGAGCAGGCTCTACACTCGTTTGTATTTAACCCAGGCATTTTACGGGGTGCCACTCCATCCCGACTCCCAGAAGTACTTTACCATCACTTCAAACGTCGGCTCTTTCACCTACAGGAGCCTTCCGATGGGGTATGTCTCCTCCCCGTTTATATTTCAAGCCTGCATTGATACAGTCATACAAGGCATCCCCCACACTCAAGCCTACATGGATGACATTTTGATCCACACCCAGACCGAAGAGGAGCACAAAATCCTCCTGGAGAAGGTGCTGAAGAGATTAAAATACCTACATATCAGTATAAATCCTGCAAAGTGCCAAGTGGCAGAAAGAGAGATTGATTACCTCGGGTACACCATCAACGAAAGCGGCCTGAGACCAAATCATGAGAAAATCGGGGACATCCTGGACACCCCGAAACCCAGGACCATAAAAGAATTAAGAAGTTTCCTTGGAAAGATAGGCTTTTATCGCAGTAGCACCCCACTGTTCGCTGAAATAACAGCTCCCCTAAATCAGTTCTTAAAAGGTAAACCTTACTCGAACCGCCGCATCTGCTGGAACTCAATAGCGGATAAAGCCTTCGAAAATGCTAAAAAGGCTGTTGAAAATGCCTCTGTGCTTGCCTACCCAGGCACCTCCACCACTTATAAAATTATCATACATACAACCAATGTATCTACAGCAGCAGTCATCTTATCCACTACTGACGGAGGCGATCAGCCTATTGCTTTCTATAGTTCAGTCCTCTCTCCTACGGAAAGAAATTATGACCAGGCCAACCGACTGCTGGTCTGTCTGACGAAAGTCTTCCGAAAATACGGATATATGCTTGCAAATAAGAACATTAAAATAGCAACCCAATCAAGAGAACTCATAATGAAATATAAAAGAATAAATGATGATAAAAATTATAATGTAAGAGAGATTAGAAGCTTAAATTTGCTTAGTAGTTTCAAAGTTTCCTGGGGATTAATCACAAAAAAGACAAATCCGCTGGCAGAATATTTGTTAATAAATAAGATTAATAATGATGATCAAAATGATAAAGGAATTGAAACTCCTGACGAAGAAGCAGAGCCAAAAACCACGCCTCCTCATACGAACGCTGTGATTGGTCCTCCCATCCGCGAACTGACCAATCAGAGCGAAGCTTCCAAACAACTACACGTGGAGTCACATTCGAACCTTCAAACCGCTTATAAATACGAAGAAATATCCCCTACCCTAAAGGCTCGTTATCATCAGACAATAAAAGAAAACCGCACACGCGCCACGGTCAACATTCCAAGAAAGGACAACAGTGTAGACCCTTTAACTAACCACAATATAAACAAAGAAAATTCCGAGAATATTTCTCATGAGAAAAAGAGAGGTTTAAATCCAAAAGGGTTAGAAATGAAGAAAAGGATACAAATGGAAAAAGAAGAATTAATTAAAATAAATGAAAAATCACCCCTAAAGAAATTAGATGAAATAAATGATATTTTTGCTGAAAATACTCGAATAAATTTAATTCAACGTTGTAATGAAGCTCATCTGGAACTAATAAAACGCTTCAGGAAAGAAATTAATTATGCTGAGATTAGCAAAGATCAATTAGAAGACGAATACATAAATTCACTACTTAAAAATAAAGAAAAAAGTTCTTTAATTATAAGGAAGCAACCGTTCTGGTTCAAGAAAACTGAGATCTCCCTCTACGTGGATACATCTTTAAATTATGCGAGAATCATTCTTCCCGACCAGCGAGTGGACGATATTATTCGGATGACCCATCTCCAGGGACACCTGGGTATTTCTCGATGCCTCACTGCTCTGAAAGCCGACTTCGTATTTAGAGGCATGCATAAAAGGGTAAAAGCACTCGTACGAACCTGCCCACAATGTCAAATAGGAAAAACCGGACGTAGTATAAACCCTATTTACGGGAAGTACAGGGAAGTCTCCTACAAGTTTCAAGCTTTAAATGCGGACATTCTAAAATTACCTGTCTGCAGAGGATATAAGTACCTATTA
>JABUQX010008132.1:25000-27500 GCA_015478945.1 Trachelipus rathkii
TTTTCATTCCAGGACAGCTGTTTCTTGAAGAATAATACGTTTTAGTTTTTAAATAAGGTCATTACCTTTTGGCTTTGAGAGTAAATGAATTTTGATACGAATATGCAAGGCCATCGATATTACATTACACAGTCAGCACAACCTGACACCTAAAACCCTGAAGTAAGGAACCCATAATGCCGTACAAAATGAGCTCAATTACTTCTAGAAAATATCGGGGACACTGGTGAGAGGAATACACAGTTCACGTTTGAATTAAAGTATAAGTAAGAAATTTTAAAAGGTTATTTTTAATTGTTCAATAGTAAGAGAAATTATATGATAAGTTTTTTAGTGTTGTCTAAATGGACAATAAGGTTGTCGTGAAGCTTATTTCAAATCGAATATAGCTTTGTGATTCGATTGGATGCCAGGATGTTAGCCTGGCGGCGGTTCCTAGGGGGAGTATTGGATGTCTAAAGGCTTAGGCTACAAATCAACAGATCAAAATATTTACTATGAACTTCCAAACGGTTAAAGATGAATGACGGCTACGAGTAATTTTCACCGTTCTTCGTAGCTCAGTAATCCGATCGTACATAGCCATACAGCGGAAGTATGTGTTTAAATCTTTTTACAATTCCATTTTCCATTTTAAACGTTTGACCGTTATCTCCACCAGGACCACGTCTCCGACAGTAAAATTTGGGCGATCAGATTTATTATAAGATTGCCTTAAATTTAATAAATAATCCTTTTCCTCATTTAATTTTAAATTTTATTTACAAGGAGAGGATATATTTGTAACGTTTACCAATTTTAATAGGATCTAAATATTTAGGATCCATTTCAATAAGTTCCTGCTGGAACGGGAGAGAATTTAATTTATAGCCTTGGTTTAATACAATGTGAAGGGGTAAGTGGTTTCTCATTATGAGGTCATCCGCCTACCAGGCTTGGGGTTTCAAGTACATTTGTCAAGTACAAGTACAAGTACCAATTACTCTAGAATTGTTCAAGTACAAGTACAAAGTATTCTAGAATTTGTTCAAGTACAAGTACCAAGTACAAGTACATGTATCAAGTACAAGTACTTAAAGAAAAATTTGCATTATATAATTACACATAATATATATCTATAAAATATATATATATATATATATATATATATTATATATATATACTATATATATATATATAATATATAGTATATATGTATTATATATATATTATTATATATATATATATATATACTTATATATAGGATATATATATATATATATTATATATATATATATTATATATATATATATACATTTATTTTGTACACACGTGTACACAATTTTATATATCTGAATATATTTTTTTTATATTTATATATATATATTATATATATATATATATATATATATTTATATATATATTATATGTATATACTAATATATATATATATAATATATATATATATATATATATATATATATATATATATATATATATATATATATATATATATATATATATATATATATATAATCACCCACCTTCTCTCCCCAAGACTGGGGTAAGGTGCGTAACATGCACAGAAAACAGAAAAGTAGTAGAAGAATATGAAGCAAGTCGAAAAGAAGCCCAGCCTTACCGCCCCCTTTATACCTTTTTGTGAGAACTCGTCGCAGTCAGAAAATCCACCCTAGAGCTTCACTGGACCGCGATGGACCCTCACTATGGCATCTGGTCAATGTGGGGTTCATCCCCTGCTCAGGTGAGCTATAACCATACCCTCTCACAAGACCTCGTCATTTACTCCTTTTATGCACCTTTTTTCTTGCCTCTGCCAAACTCACATTTCTCTCCTCCAGGCATTCCTTTACTGACTCAAAATCCACTTTTTCTTCGGTCTCCCAGCTGGTCGATTCCCACCACACTCACCACTATACATCCGTTTAACCAACCGACTTTCTTTCATCCTTTCCACATGACCAAACCATCTCAACGTACTTTCATTTATTCTCTAATATGTTCATTCCCAATTTTATCAATTCTTATCACACCTAACACATCCCTAAGATTGTCCATTTGAACACATTGTATTTTAGATCAATAAGTTTTACTCCAGACCATAGTCTCACTACTATACATTAACACAGGTAACAACATACCCTCATGTAAGACCCTAGCGCACTCAAGACTTAGTCCCTTTACATCCATCAACGATTTAATTGCACCAGCCACCTTCCTGCCATTCACAACTTTCTTACTACACTCTGAAACATCCATTCCCTTTTAATCCAACATTTATCTTAAATATTTGAACTCACACACTTTTCCAGCTGTTCACCATCTAACATAACTTCACACCGAGGACTATCCTCACTCACAACCATAACCTTACTCTTATCTACGTTTACTTTCAAACCCCTCCATTTACACACCCTACAAATCTCTCTACCAATCCTCTCAAACTCTCTTCAGATTCACCACACAAACCAAATTATCCGCATATAATAGGTAGGGAACC
>JABUQX010008132.1:32500-42910 GCA_015478945.1 Trachelipus rathkii
TGGGTAGGTAGTGTTAACTTGGCTTCAAGATGAGGTGGGTGGAAGTTTCACTTCTCGATGAAGTCAAAGGACAAGCTGTTCCTTTAATTACATCGTTATATGGAGTTTTAATAATTCGGGTTCAGTCCTGAGCCGCTTTAGTACACTATAAAGTCGGACGTTTCGACAAAAGATATTATCATGCGTAAATTTGGAATAATTTGTGCGCCATTGGTAAGACCTACACTATTTCCCATTTATGGAAGCGCAAATTTTCCTGAAGAATTCAAGGTAGTTTTTCACCTAAAGTTAAACTGCTCACCAGGCAGTTATTCCAATATGGGAGAGAGACCATAAACGATCAAGGTCGTCTATGGAGTTTTTATTAATATTCCTCCTCTGTAATTACAGGAGGAGGGGGGTTAGGGTCCTCAGCCGAGGACATATTTATATTTCTATATTTTTTAGTTTGAAGCAGAATCAGTACTAGAAGGTTCAGCTGAAGCAGATAAAATATAAGTTTTTATCAATATTTTGAAAATGTGAGGATACTGCAAGTCTCAGAGGAGACAAAATTCATATTTTTTGTACTTTAGAGGGAAAAATTAATATTCTTTTCAAACGGTTGAGACTCTTCACCCAACCTCAGTTGAGGTATAAATGGGCATATTTTTTATACTTTCAGAGGGGAAGATATTTGACAAGCCTCGTCCGAGGCAGACAAAACCCTTTAAAACCTGTTTACTAAATCTTTAAATATTCCTCTTGGAACAAAACCAAGAAGGATGATGCGCAAATTTTATTTTACAACTCCCCCCCCGGCATCTTCGAAGGTGGTGAAGGATTGTAATTTAAAGAGTCTACAGCCTCAGTTTATAATAGGGGAGATTTTAAGTAAAGCTATAGTTCTTTCTCCTCAATTATAGGGAGAAAGAAAGAATATTAAAGTTTTTATATAGAATGGCCTAAAAAAGTAAACTTACTGGATTCCAAAAAATTGGACTTCCGGCACTAAAATAAGAAACAGGGTGACTTGAGAATCTGTGTCACCAGAAGCAAATGGGAATTTGCCCCATAACAATATGACCTAGATTGGTTTTTCCAAACAAATTTACTTTATTTATTTTGCTCATAGGGGATTGGAGAAGAAAATGGAGGAGATTGTCGGACCCCAGAAGTAACCCAATATCTGTAATAACGTCTGAAGTTGAATAAGGATTAACAAGAGGGATACGATATTGTCTGAGCATTTGTGTGGTCTTCATAAGCCCAGGTATTTTAAAATCGTTGGAAAGGCGATCTACTATAACAGCAGAAATAGGTATCACCCCCTCCTTGGTATTGATGTTTAATGTGACCACATCATGTACTGAAGGGGTACCCTTTTTGTTAATACCGTTTGGAGATGTTACCAGTGAAATGGGAAATAAAGTTCAATGTTTTAGCCACTGATTTTGATACCATCGTAAGTTGGCTGCCTTGATCGAATATACTTCGAACAAGGATGGGTTTGTCTCCTTTATTTATTTTTAAATCCGCTATGGAAAGAGCTACACCGTGGCTCTGAGCCAACAAGGTGGAGGTTAGGTGGTTTGAGGTGGATTGGGGTATGGTTGTAATATATTCTGGTTTTTTATATTGGGGACAAAGAGCAGTATGATGCTCAGGAGACTGACAAGTGTAACATTTTTTATTGTTTTGCTACTCAGGTGTAGGATGGTTGGCACCCAAACACTTTCGGCACCAACGGTGATTTTCAACCAATTGGTTTCGAGGTTCAAGAGTGTTTATAAGACTATAGCTGGAAGTGTAATGACTGCTGTTACAGAAACGACATTTTATAGGGTTATTTTGATTATTATTATTATAAAAGTGTTATGATTATTTGAAGGGACGAATTTTGATGGTAATTCCCTGATTATTATTATAAATATGGATTTTTATTTTGATTGTTATTTGGGATTATTCATTGTTAACCTATTAAAAGGTTGTATTGAAGTAGGTAATATTTTGGGTTAGGGTAGTAGTTTTGGTTTTTATTATTGGACTTTTTGAGATGGTGGGGTTTACATTAGTATTTAGTGGCAGTTGATTGTTTTGGGTTTGGTCCCTTATCCCTTCCATTTATTATTGGGAAGGTGAAGTATGCTCAGATTTTTTAGGGGTATTTTTATCCTTGGAATAAAGTTTGCCCCGATGCCTCCATTACAGTGAGGGCTTGGTTTTAACATTTTCAAAAAAGAAATTTGAAGGTCCAACTTTCACCAATCTTTTCACAAACAACATTTTCTTTGATTTGTGAGGGCAATTTTTGGGCCAATAAAACACCCAATATTGTAGAACCGGTGGTGTCATCGACTGTTAAACCCTTATTTTTTAAAGATTCTATATAACATTTTATGTCAGCTTTATAATGATAGAGATCTGCGCATTCATATCTAGGGATGGTTAATTTAGTTAATTTCAATATTAAAATCTCTTGGACTTTTGCAGGGTTATCAAAATCTTCCTTAAGAAGATCTCGAATAATTTTATAATTAGTAGCGGTGATGGCATAACCAGATACCATCTGTTTCGCTGTGCCTTGAAGGCAATCCAATAACAAATCAAGTTTACTAAGGTCAGAGTAATTCTGACCTCCAACATAGTTGTCAAAGGATTCAATAAAAGAGGCATATTCCAAAATATTGCCACTAAAAGTAGGTAATTTTTTGATGGGGCGTTTAAATGCCTCCGGCCCTCACGGTGATGTAGGACGCGAAGCTGGTGGTGAAGGTGGTTTATTAAGGTCTTTAATTTTATGTTTAATGGCGTTGATGGAATCTAAAATAGAAGTATGCCTTTCGTACGTCTCGTCGGCATCAATTAAAAGATTTTCCTCGTCAAGGAAATTTGCGATGTTATCATCAGCTTCTGTTAGTTTAATATCTAAGTTTTCTAAATTTTTTATAAGAGATTCCAATTTGGAAATATCGGGGTTGGAATCCATTAATTGGGTGTTAGTATCGTTAATTGCCCTTGTGACATGATAACGTAACACCTTGCGCGATTTTTTAAATGACTCGTATAGTTTAAGGTCACTATCTGACAAATCAGACATGGGGGAAGCCATTTTTAATCAAAATTTAAAATATATAAAAAGAGAAAAAATGTGGCTTGAGACACTAAAATATTAAAAATAGACTTTGAGGTCACTATCTGATAAATCAGACATGGGAGAAGCCATTTTTAATCAAAATTTCAAATATATAAAAAGAGAAAAAATGTGTCTCGAGACACTAAAATATTCAAATTATAACTAAGTTAATTCTAATATGCGAAAATATATAATATATATCGAACCACTCGATATAATATGAGTACCTATTTAAGGTATTAAACGAGAAATATATATATAAATATATAAACGATTGTTT
Source organism: Trachelipus rathkii (assembly GCA_015478945.1). NCBI lineage: Eukaryota > Metazoa > Arthropoda > Malacostraca > Isopoda > Trachelipodidae > Trachelipus > Trachelipus rathkii. Next base: position 35,896 of record JABUQX010008132.1, read on the forward strand.
ATAAAAAAATGTTGAACCACTGTTCTGTGAGTGGTGATTTTTTAAATATATATATAAATAATTTTATGAATATTAACGTTTTATTAAAAAATATTCAAAGTAAAATTAATACTAAATGTGTTTATTATACACAAACAAATTTTATATAATAATGAAAACTTAAAACTAATTATTTTTAAAAAGGGAGTGTATTTTAATATCACTATAAATTTATAAAAATATTTTTTACTAATGTAAAAAATAAAAATGAAAAAAATGAAAAAAATTAATGAAGTTCAAACTTCTAATTGAATGAAAAATAATTTTAAATGAATATATATATATATAATATATATATAATATATATATATATATATATATATATATATATATATATATATATATATATATATAATATATATAGTATATATATATAAGTATATATAATAAAGTATATATATATATAATATATAGTATAATATTATATATATGAGTATATAATTTTTATTTATAATATATATAATATATATATATATATAATAATATATATTATATATATATATATATATATATATATATATATATATATATTATATTATATATATATATATATATATATTTTTTTTAGATAAACTATTGACCACTAAAATATAAATATATAATTTATATATAAATATATATAATAATATATAATATATATGATCATATATATATATATATATATATATATATATATATATATATAGTTTTTAATATTTTAATTGTGAAACGATCACAAAAAAAAAATAAATATTTTTTAAATACTTCTCAATTTAGGAAGTCAATGAAAGATTAATGTTTTATTGTAAATGTCCCAATCGAGTTAAGGTTCGGAGGGGGGAATGAACCTTGGGATCTTGCCGAAGCAAGAGTTGACAATTGCCAACTGAGAGAAAGGGACAGGAGGAGGGAGTTGAAAGAATTACGGAAACTTAGCACATTAACTCTAATTTAAAAAAAAAATAATGTGATGGCAAGGTGTTGGAACAAACCTTGCACTACGGTATTCCCAACAGGAAACTCCTAAGGGCAACACTGAGTCGCCAGAGAATCTTTATAGTTGGAGAAAGGAGAGGTTAAAGCACTTTCGGGTGAAAAGGCACTAACGCACTCAAGATGGTAAGTGTGGCTTACAAACTTCCCAGGTTTTGCACACGGGTTTGCGGAAGGTCCTTTGGTAAGTGACACTTTGGCAGAAGGGGGATAAGTGGATAAGGAACTGACAGGAATTCATACACGTTAGGGCGCCAAAAAATGTTCTATTTGTTTGGGTTCTCGGGTGTCTCCTACCAATCAACAGAGTGAGCTTACAGGAGCTCCAACAGTTGACGACGGCACCTTCACCTAGAACACTCCTCAGTCGGTTTGTTTAATTGATAACGCAATCAACTGTGTAAAATTACTCATTAAACTCCTGACGAACCAGCTGAACAGAGTTTGGGTAGATGTAAAAAAGGTGTAAATCCTATGCAAAAGACAAGCAATGTCTATAGGATTTAAAAATGACCCACCCAATTTAATTGTGACAGAACAGAGTTAATTTTGATGTAAATCAAGAGACCCTATTTAAAAATGGTATGACAATGTGATGTAAAATGTTGTATGCCAAATTTAAATCGATCTCCCAATTGACAATTGACAACTAAAAAAGTTGTCAACGTGCCAAAAAAAACATCTGTTCATTACGAGAAGATTCCTTCAAGATAATAGTCACGGTCGATATTAATAGTTAAAGAATAAATTCATTAACTAATAGTGATTGAATCTATTAAAAGTTAAAAGAAAATTCTAACTTGAAACACAATTCAAAATTTTATGTTTCGAATAACTTATGGTGTTTCTTAAATTTAAATCGAATTTTACTTTCAGTATATTTTTATTGAAAATTTTCTAAGTATGTTTTATGCGTGATTCTTTTCTTTTGATATATAAATTTTTATTTATGAAATTATCGCTGCGTTAACGAACACTGTGTTTAAAAAAAAAAAAAAAATTAACGAACATGTGTAACAACGTTGCTGAACAAGTGTAGTAACTTTTTGATGTTAATAATTATGTATATACTTTCAAGAGTTGACGTAGTTTAAAAAAACTTGTCAATTCTTGAACGTACAAAACAGTAATAATGACAACTTTCATTGTAATAACAATAACAATAAAATTATACTACTAAGACTTTCTATAACTATACTACAAAGGCAATAATAAAATAATAATAATAATATAATCATAATAATAATATAATAATATAATATACATAATATAATAATAATATAATAATAATAAAATAATAATATTATAATAATAATAATAGCAATAATACTAACAAATAAATAATAATAATAATATATATATTAATAATAATAATAATATATATATAATATAATAATATAATAATAATATATATATAATAATATAATAATAATATAATATAATAAATAATAATAATAATATTGTAATAAATATAATAACAATAATAATAATAATAATAATAATAATAATAATAATAATAATAATAATAATAATAATAATAATAATAATAATAATAATAATAATAATAATATAATCATAACAATCATAAACTCATATAACCTATTAAATATAGTGATAATATAATAATATTTTTAATAATAATTATAATAATAATAATTAATAATTATTATTCTTACGAATTAGAAAGAAAATTTACCTAGAAATGTTCCAAACAAGTTCAATTTTCTTAAAAAAAAATTTGTTCTTGTTCTATCTCATATCTCACTTTCACAATAGAAAACGAAGAAAATGACAACTGAACAGAACAAGCGAGGGTCTAACATGAATCTACTTTAAATAATACTCGACAGCGGTGACGTCTGTCTGGGGATTTTACTACTAGATGCTCTAACCACAAGGGAATACTAATACTATATATGTGGTTCTGTAATTGGTAGATTGCCGAAGAGTGCTGCGAATCAATGGGTTGTTTTCAAAATAGCGATTTTCCCCCCAAAATTTTTTGTCACGTGATCACTATTAAGATAATTGTTTTTTATTATTTCTGAATAATTTTGATAAGTTAGCCTTAAATTAATTTGAAAGGGGGGAGGTTCTAAATGAACATATTTTTTTATAACAAGAGTCGTTTTCGTGACGATCTTGAAAAAATCAAACATACATAACTGTTATTAGTTATTGGATACATTTCTCCTATTTTTACTTTTCTAATTCTTTAAAATATTCATATACATATATAAACCTTTTTTTCATTTAAAATTTCTAATTTCCTTAAAATACTAAATTAACGACTTCCCTTGATCTAATAATTGGACAATAAAAGTGTTAATGACAAAATTTGAGACATCTGAAATTTTTCGACGGACATTATATACAGTGTACTATTTAAATCTTAATATTAATGAAAAATTTTTATTTTTATCGTTTTCGAAGCAGTATGTCGTACTAACGAATTTAAAATTTAATGAACAATATTTCAACTGATTTTTATCCTTTTTTCTTCCATTTATTTAGGAATTAATCCTTTTCTTTTTTTTTTTTTGGTTTTTTTTTAATTTAACCGCAGCGGGCCTAGCGCTATTATTCCAAGAGGGAAACTACTCTAAGGTAATTTCTACCTAGGATCCGAACTAGAATTCGAACCAGCGAGCCATGCGACTCGTCGCTCTACCGTTTATTTTAATTTTTCAATTTGCGATTTTACTTTTAGATTAATTCTTTCGTTGAATTTTTATCTAGATACACATTTCATTTAGATGTTGTACTTTAAATTGAATTTTTACCATTGGAATATTGGTCCAACTTTCTATTCGCTAGATAACCTTTTATTTCTTACTAAATATAAAACTTTTACTTTTTGTGTGTGAATTTAGTTTGTATGTTTAAAAAAAAATTTAGTCTACATGGGCGTGTATAAGAACAGGTTGAACTTATTGATACTTTATTTTTACGCGAAAAAAGAGTGATTAAAAGAAAAGTTCAATATACGTAGATTTCATTCCTATGCATTGATACTGGACTTATTTTTAAAGCCGAAGTGAGAAAGTGATTTGAAGGTGATTAGCGCGATATTAGAAATTCGGTGTGGAATCCAATACAATAAGCGTAGGCTTAATCGATTAGTTTTCAAATCCTTGCGAATTTTATAAGAATATCACAACATTATATAAAAACTCGTGAGTTCAAAAAAGATTGCTCTAACTGGAGCAACCCAAAGAGAAGAGACTAAGTTCGTACATAATGTTAAGATATTTATCAAAAATGAATGATAAACGAATCAAAAAACTGAAGCCTTTTTTCTATACATCTGAAAGGAGAGAAGGGGGACCGAAGTCATTAGTAGGGAATACCTAACGATTTGTCCAGAGGCTTTAATACACAAAAAAATATTACCTAATAGAATTTCACTACAAAAAAAAAAACACATAATCGAAGGAAAATTTTAACTTGCCTTTTCAGTACCAATAAAAAAAAGACGTACTGAAAACCTAATCTTACGGTGGTACTTCACTTCCTATCTGTCATAAGGATAGATTTCGTCAGAAGTTTTATCGTTACTTTAATATTGCATTTTAAAATGAGTCTGTCGTTGGAGCTTTGGGAAAATAAGCAATGGGGACGAAAGCTCATGCTCGCAGTAATGTTATGAAAATAATGCTCGCAAAATCGATGTTCGGAGCTGTTATACGCGATGGCGAGACCGCAAAAGTGGTTATCAATAAGTAATTAATGAAAAAACTTTAATTTGATTAATTACTGTTAAGATTATAAATTTGATACCAAAAGGTAGCAAATTTAAAACTAAACATTACATAAATAATTCGTTAAATAAATTAATGTAGATTTGTATTAAAAATTACTAAAAGTTCACAATAGCAATTTTTGGCAACGATATCCTGTTTGAAACTTGTGATTTCAATTCTCATAGAAATTAATTAATAAATTTAAATTTTTAATTAAAGATAATTATCAATTTAAACAACAATCAACAGATTCAGTAATTTTTTCTGATCACTTTGATGTTAAACTTGAATTCGTAGAGCAATTATGAAACATAATACGTTGAAATTTCAACTTGGAAAAGAATGAGAGGTCAACATGACCTAAAATTTTGACCTTCTAATTCAGAGAATTTAATGATAATTTATATAATTCGAAGATGCATCATGCGGCGTTTAATCTGAAGCGTTGGTAAAATGCGGCACTCTTAAAGTACGGTTTTTCCTAAATAAGGAAGGCGCCTTCTCTTTCATTTATTAAATTTCCAAGTTTGAAAGTCACTATATTTTTAGTAATAACACTCTTATAAACTATAAATTTGATTAAATTTCAAAGTCTAAAAAATATAGCTCCAATTCCAGCACAGCTAGGAAATTTGAGACTTAAATTTGACAATAAAAGAATAACTATGCCGGTTTAATATACAGATTTTTACATATGAATTGAGCAAAAGGGTACTGTATATATAATATATTATATATATATATATATAATATATATATATATAATATATATATATATATATATATTATATTATATATATATATATATATATTATATATTTTATATATATATATTATATTATATATATTATATAATTATATATATATATATATATATTTATATATATATATATATAATATATTGAAAATTACTGAATAATATAATATAATATCGCACTCACGTGATACACGATAATACACTCGCAAGTGATCGTGAGCCTACTTCTTTGGCGTACCCCCAAGTACCACTTTGCGTACCACCCGGGGTACGCGTACCCCACTTTGGAGACCAGTGCTGTAGAGAACAATAAATTCAACATTCTTAAGTTTGGTTAATAAGTTGTTTTCTCTTAATGATTTTTTTAGGTTGCTGATATCCGTTTATGATAAATGTGATAAAGCTTCCTATTGGGTGAAAGATTTTAAAGCTAAATTATTAACATCACCAAATATGCAAATTTGTTTATCGTGAATAAATTATTGCGCTTTACAGTGATTTTTCAAACCTTAAGAAATCGAACAATATTTAATTTAGCTGAAGAACGATTCCAAAATTATAATCATAGATTTATTTGTATAAATTCTAATTTCTTTAATTTCGTTTCATATCATCATCATTGTGGACGAAAAACCAAGATATCCTATATCTGGCTTCTGGAACTTTCCAAAGTCGTCTGCCGCTACCGTCTATAAAAAGGAAGAATAAGGAAAATAAAAAAAAGTTTTTTTTAAAAGGTTGGAGTAAAAATTTAAGCCAAAAAGTGGGGGAAAAAATAAAATTAAACAAACTTTTTTTTACCAAGTCTTGCATACTCAAATCTCAGAAAACACTTCTTCTTATCTTGCAAAAAATTGGAAGGTGGGTTTAACAATGTAAACTTGGGATTATGTGTCTCAGTGACGTTAATCGGTTCCGAATTCACCACAGCATATTGAGTCGAGGGAATTATGATAATTTTTTTTTATCACGACGACCGTTCCCAGAGGGTCTTCCCTCCAAGACAGCTTTGCTTTATTTATTAAAGGCTTTCTTATTTTTTCCTAATTTTAAAGATTTACTTTACTAGATTTTAAATTTGGGTATTAATTATGAGATGAATATGCAAGTCTTTCGAAATCACATTTTAAAAATTGCTGGGATCAAATAATGCCCCATTCAAAGAACAAGCGAATTTCACATTAGAAATAAAGGTTTAAGATAAGATTTAATAGATTTTTGTATGTTCATAGTAAGAGAATTATATGATAGAATTTTTTTGTTTTGTTGTTAAATATAGTATAGGTTGTCGTCGAAGCTTATTTGAAATCGAATTAGCTTTGATCGACGGGAGAAGGATGTTAGCCTGTCGCGGATCTGGGGAGAATTTGTGTGTTTGTTGATTAGTCTTCTGTGGAAGAATGCATGCATATTATCTATGATTTCCAAAGGGTGGAAGATAAATGACGGCACGAGTAATTTCAGCTGTTCTCGTAATCAAGGAACGATCGTACATGCCATCAGG
>JABUQX010008133.1:0-5000 GCA_015478945.1 Trachelipus rathkii
TCCCTAGGAACACACTCCACACACGTGAGCGCGTGCGCACACACACACACACACACACACACACACACACACACACACGCACTTACACTTATACACACATTCACTATGACACTTATACACACATTCACTATGACACTTACATTTACCCATAGACACTTACATTTACACTTATACACATGTGGTCACACACACACACTTACACTTATACACACATTCACTATGATACTTCTATACCCACATTCACTATGACATTCTTACATTTATCCATAGACACTTACATTTACACTTACACTCACACACAGATTTACTTACACTCACACAGATTTACTTACACTCACACACAGATTTACTTACACACACACAGATTTACTTACACTTCTCACACACACAGATTTACTTACACACACAGATTTACTTACACTCGCACACAGATATACACACACACACACACACACACACACACACACACACACACACACACACACCCACGCACACTCACACATATAACGTATAATTTATTAAAACATTTTATGTTTTAATTAAACACGTACATTTATATTACTCATTCAAATATAACTAAAATTATTTCAAAGTTTCTTAAAACTTCTATAATAAATCAATCATTATCTTTGAACAAAGAATTTATTATTAACTGTTAATACTTTTTGTTTATAAATTTTATAACTATCAAGATTTAAAATAATCTTTACTAAAAAAATTTCATGAAATTTTATTAAACATATATTTTCACTAAATTTAAAAGCAATAAATCAGTACAGCCTCAGCACCCCTCTACATCAAAGCCGTTTTTGTTCTATTGACTTACTGCTTTTACATCATCTCTTTAGCCATGCAATAAGTATAAAATAACAAAATAAGTTCTTCTCTGCTAACATAACATGTATTTTATTAAAATCTTTCTAAGTTCTTATTTAAAAATAACAATTATTCACTTACATTTATATTATTCGCTCGATGTTAACTAAAAATATTTCAAAGTTTTTTAAATAATTCGGATTTTCTTTATTATTATTATTATTATCTATGTATTGGACAATCCACTACGAGAAATGACAACTACCTCAATTTTATGATACGAAACGACCTTCTCTGTAAATAAAAGGAATAACTAATTTTAGGGTCTAAATTTAGGATAATCCTTGTAACCCGGAGCGAATTAAGCCAATTCCAGGTCAAAATATATTTCAAACTGACTTTCTGCAAAATGTGGTGCAATAATCCATGTTAGGCCTCCAAAATTTTAGGCCTAAATTTAGGATAAGCCTTTTTGTAGACGGGCTAATTTAATCCTAATACCAGGTCAAAAGGTAATTCCCGTATAGACAAGAATCTCGCTCGATGTTAACTAAAAATATTTCAAAGTTTCTTAAAAATAATGGATCGGTATTATCCTTTTAGCAGGTAAGAAGGAAATGTTTTCCTTACTTGTGATTGGTCTGGGTAATCCTTATCTCTATATGACCGTATGATTGGTCGAGAATTATTTTATCGTCTTTTAAAATTAACTTTGTTCTTTCAACTTGTACTTGAGCAGGTGTGTTTTATTATCTTTAGACCCAAACTCATTTTAAAAAATCATAGTCATTTTAGCTGTTAAGCGGTGCACAAGCTATCTGATTTGTATTAAAAGTGTTTTATTTTTACTACGTGTTTATCAAATTATCATAAATACAGACATTGACGAATAATTATTACTTTCTCACTAGAATAGATAATACCAATCTTCACTAGTTCATAAAAGCATCCACCAGGGCTCGTGCATGAGCCCCACCTGCAAGCAGCAGTCAACCCTGCACCTGCTGAGGTGTCCTGCCGTCCCTGCTCAAGCCGCGTGCCCGCAGGCGGCCATTTCCCGCGCTCCCTGCCTGTCAGGCAGTCTGTGAGTGCATGCCTCCTCTGCCTGTCATGTGTGCATAGAGGTACCATTTAGGAACAGACATACACACACACAATAACACACAAATATACACACACACACACAATACTAATAATTACGTAATAATCTCCATAACGTATAATTTATCAAAACATTTTATTTTTATTTTATACCTAGTGTCATTTCCATGCCTATTATTTAAACACACACACACACACACACACACACACATACACACATACACACATACACACACACACACACACACACACACACACATACACTTACACTTATAATTCCAATCTACCTCGATATTTTGATGCTCCTCAACTTTGATAAGTTCTTAGCTTTTGATGCCTCAACTTTTGATGCCTCAGCTTTTGATGCTCTGTCTTGATGCCTCAGCTTTTGCCCCCCTGCTTTGATGCCTCAACTTTAATAACTTAGCTTTGGTACCTCAGCTTTGGTGGTTCACCCTTGATGACTCATCTTTGATGGCGTCATCTTTGGATACCTCACCTATATTGTGATTCAGCTTATAAGCAGTTACACTTACCATAGACACTTACACTTACACTCTATACACACATACACTATATCTCTCATTCACACATAATGCACATACACATAGGACACCTACAAGTTCACCCATACAGATACACTCACCCGCACACACAATATATATATATATATATATATATATATATATATATATATATATATATATATATATATATATATATATATATATATATATTTCTTGTATATATATATATATATATATATATATATATATATATATATATATATATATATATATATATATTTCATTCATTCGCACCTCAAGATAACGCGGCGGGCGGAACGCGGGAAATATTGCGCCTGCGGCGCACGCGGACGCGGCGGGCGGGGACGCGGCGGGACGCACCAGCGGGTGCGGGGTTGGCTGACTTTGCGGGTGGGGCTCACGCTGAGCCCTGGTGGTTAGCTTATGAACTAGTGAATTAATTATTATCTATTCTAGTGAAATTAATAATTATTCCTCAATGTAAGTATTTATTATAAATATGATATACACTTAGTAAAAATAAAACACTTTTAATACAAATCAGATAACTTGTGCACCGCTTAACAGCTAAAATGACTATGATTTTAAAATGAGTTTGGGTCTAAAAGATAATAAATAAAACACACACCTGTTCAAATACAAGTTTAAAGAACAAAGTTAATTTTCAAAAGACGATAAAATAATTCTCGACCAATCACATACGAGTTCATATAGAGATAAGGATTACTCGGACCAATCAAGTAAGGAAAACATTTCTTTTTACCTGCTTAAAGGATCTTACCGATCCAGCATGTTTCAGTTTGAAATATATTTATAAAAAAATAATAACAATGATTCTTGTCTATACCGGAATTACCTTTGACCTGGTATTAGGGATTAAATTAGCCCGCCCACAAAAAGTTAGCTTATCCTAAATTTAGGGCCTAAATTTAGGCCTTAAATCGTAGTTATTGCACCACATTTACAGAAAAGGTCAGTTTGAAATATACTTTGACCTGGAATTATTAGCCCGTCTACAAAAAAGGATTATCCTAAATTTAGACCTAAAGTAGTTATTTTACAGCACATTTTACAGAGAGGTCAGTTTCTGTATCTGTATGAGTGAGGGTAGCTGTTTCTCTCGTGATGACTATCAAATGTACATAGATAATAATAATAATAATAAAGAAAACCGGAATTATTTAAAAAACTTAAACATTTTTTTTAGTTAACATCGAGTGAATAATATAATGTAAGTGAATAATTGTTATTTTTAATAAAAACTTAGAATGATTTTAATAAAATACATGTTATGTTAGTAGAGAAGAACTTATTTTGTTATTTTTATACTCCTATTACATGGCTAAAGATGATGGAACAGTAAGTCAATAGAACAAACGTGGCTTGATGTAGAGGGGTGCTAGGGGCTGGCCTTACTGATTTTCTGATTTGGTACGTAAAAATATATGTTTTTAATAAAATTTCATAAAATTTATAAATAGTTATTTAATAATTGATAGTTATAAAATTTATAAAACAAAAAAAAGTATTAACAGTTAATAATAAATTTGTTCAAAGATAATGATTGATTGAAGAATGGAAGAGATGGAATGGAATGGAAGGAATGGAATGGAAAGAGTGGAATGGAATCCGGGGGAATCCCAGGGGAACATGGATAAATAGTGAATGGGAGTGGAATGGTGGACCCATGGAATGGAATGGAAATACAGTGAACGTGCGCATGCAAGGCGTGCGTCTCGTGTGTGCAGGTGCGCACGTTCACGGCAGTGTTCCTCAAATTAATAATGAACAATAGGCATGAAGCTAAATAACACCAAGCATAATGAAAATAATAAAATAAAATAATAAAAAATAATAAAAATAATAATAAAAAAATAAATAAAATAATAATTAAAAAATAAATAAAAGCATTAAAACAAAATAAAAAGACAATGTTAATAAACATATGAGTTAAATGAAGAAAGTTAAAACAGAAAGAAAAGCAGAAACAAGCCAGAAAGCAGAAAGTTAAAGCAGAAACATGATAAAGCAGTAAACATGATAGCAGGAAGAAAGAAAACAAAGCATACTGATCCCTGAAAGAAGTAACATCCCCATTTGGATTTACTGATTTACTGGGTTTTAAGGTATGTAATGTTAATGAATATGTGAAAGTTAAAACAGTGAAACATGAGCTAAAGCAAACGTGGATAAAAGCAGTGAAGCAGAAAGTTAAAACAGTAAAGCAGAAAGTTAAAGCAGTAAAGCAGAAAGTTAAAGCAGTAAAACATGAGTTAAAGCAGTGAAACATGAGTTAAAGCAGAAGCAGCAAACAAAAGCATACTATCCCTGGTGTTAGGTAACACCTCTATTGATTTGCTGATTTTGCTTTAAGGCATGTAATGTTAATGAATATGTGAGTTAAAACAAAACATATGAGTTAAAGCAGTAAAACATGAGTTAAAGCAGTAAAGCAGTAAAACAAAAAGCATACTAATCCCTAGGTGTTAGGTAGCACCTCTATTGATCACTGATTTACCGTTTTAAGGTATGTAA
>JABUQX010008133.1:10000-15000 GCA_015478945.1 Trachelipus rathkii
TATTCGCCTCAAAAAACATTTTGGTTTTGAACCATTGGTTTTGCAAGGTAAAAAATAACCCCATACACCAATTTTCATCAAAAAATCAGATACTGCAGTAGTGTGTGAAATTGGTTGATATGTTCTTTAATACAAAAAAAAAAAAAGTGAAAAAAGAATCAAAAAAGGAGCAGAGGGTAGTACCAGCCCAGAAATTTTAACTGTAACATTAGATATGATACTGACGGGGTACATAACTTCTTTTTTAAAAAATTAAAATTGATCCACTCTAATTTATATATATATATATATATATATATATATATATATATATATATATATATATATATATATATATATATATATATATATATATATATATATATGAAGTGGCAAGAGTGCTGGAGAGTTATTTATTTTCTATTCCACTTCACGAGTTGTAGTCACCAATTCTGTAGTCCCCAGGTTTGCAGGTGGAAACGAGCTCGGCCTCTATGTAGGCGGAAGAGCTCTGACTCTTTGCAGGGAGAAGAGCTAGGCCTCTTTGCAGGCGGAAGAGCTCGGTCTCTTTGCAGGCTGAAAAGCTAGGTCCCTTTGTAATCCAGAATGGGTGAACCAGAGCGGGAGAGCCTCTTTGTAGGCTGGAGCAGAGGGTGCTGGGAGTTCTTCTTCTTCTTGCCCGGATAACAGGTCTTTGTAGTTGTAGAGGGCTTGTAGTTATCTCTTCCTCTGCTTCACTGGCCGCTGTAGTAGTTATCTTGAAGTATGTCTCTTGTAGTTATAAATTAGGCTGGCCAGATTTTTTTCAACCTAATGCGGGACAGTCATCTTCATGTCTAGGCTATACTTTATAAATTATACAGTATAGCCTGAATAGCCTATAGGCAAGCATATATTATATATTATAACCAAAAATAATTTAATCAAATTTAGTAGTAAATAAGAAATAACTCTTTATAAGTCTAATAAATCAATATTTACTTACATAATTTGAACCAGAATTATACTTGGACTTTACACTGTCCCGCATTGGGTAAAGATTTTTGCGGGACAAAAGATCTAAAAATAGTGAAATGCAGGACAGTCCCGCAAAATACGGGACGTCTGAATCGAATATTTTATTAAAAAACACTTTCAACTATATTTAACAATTTCGCACACCTAAAGCTAAAATTTAATTACAATATTATAACTTTGTTATTTACTTCCTGCTTACATACAATTTTTCAATAAACAAGCTTTTTTTAATTATATATATATATATATATATATATATATATATATATATATATATATATATATATATATATATATATATATATATATATATATATATATATATATATATATATATATATATATATATATATATATATCCTTTTTATGGTGCAGATAAATTTGTGGGTTATATTTTTTTCATATTTTGTTATTATATGATACTAACAATAAATTTCATTGTGAATAAACAGGATCAAAAAATTTTAAATAAAAAAAAAGGTAATTATTTAATAATATCGTACTTTTTTAAGAATCTTACTTTTGGCAGAGCCCGAGACAAAGCGACGTCTCGGGATATTTTCTGAAGTGCAAAAATCTTACCCGAAAAAAAGAGAAACAGTGTTACGGCAAAGTTGATTCATGTAGGTTAGGTCGAAATTTACTGCATCGTCTATCAATATAGGTTAGGTTGTGTTTTACTGCATCGTCGATCCATATAGGTTAGGTTGCGTTTTACTGCATCCAGTTTATGATATGTTTTGTTATGTATACACAAAATCTATATATGAAATCAAAACCCAATAACGGAACGTATGTTCATAAATCCAAAAAACATTACTTTTACCCTACTCCTTGAATTTTTTCAACTCGGTATATATATATATATATATATATATATATATATATATATACACACACATACATATTATTATTATTACATACATATTACATATATACATATTATATACACATAAATATGGAGATAACATATATATTATTATTATTACATATATATTATTACATATATATTATTATTTTAACATATACATACATATATATATAATTATAAATATATAATAAAAATATATATATATATATATATATATATATATATATATATATATATATATATATATATATGTATATATAGTGAGCTTTTTTTCATATTATATATGAAGTTGTCGGTTTTCGAAGATGGTATAGTTGTGTGGAAAAGTGGAAAATTATATAGACAAAAAAGATGAAGAAATTGAGTTTTTCAGGCAATGAGAACAACCATATTCTCAATACCAGAATTTGAAACTCGAGAAAAGTCGGATGTTAATTGCTCCAATGCCGCCTCTCTAGCGTGAGTCACACGGTGTTGGGTTAAACATCTTAGAAACTGAAATGAGTTATGAACGGGGGGGGGGGGGTAATCGTCGGCATAGAAGTGCATAATTGAAGAAGTAATAGAGAGAAGATCATTAATGAAATGGGAAAAGGACAGACCCCTGAAGAACATCATTATTTATAGATTTAAAGGATGATCGTTGGCCTTCTATAACCGCTGTTATAATCGACCGAAGAGGAAATAAGAGAGAAAGACACAGGGAGAAGAATAGAATCCGAAAGATGAGATGGAGATTTAAAAATCAATTCTTTGTGCCAGACTCTATCAAAGGCTTTTGGCATATTCATCAAACTGGTGAGGGGATAAGGACCAAGATTCATAGATAAGAAAAAGAAACTCACCAGTAGAAAGTTTCTAAGAAAGCCAAACTGGCGTTCAGAAATAAGGTTAGAGGATTGAGATGTTTCCAAGTCTTCCTATTAAAGAAAGATTAGAAAACTTTAGAAGAAAATGAGATTGAAGAGATAGGACGATAGTTTGAGGGTTGAGAGAGGTCCCTCTTTAAAGGGTTGAGAGAGGAGTCCCCTTTTTTCGGCACAGACTGAATGAGCGAAAGTTTACAGCAAGAAGGAATAGTCGAAGTAAATATACGGGAGCGGAATGATTTACCAAGTCCGGGTGCCAGCTCTGATGCATATATTTTGAGAATCACAAAAGAAATACCACCAGGACCGTATACTTTCCTAGCATTAAGCTCAGAGAGAACAGAAATTACGTCTTTAGAAGAAATTATAATGCTAGGTATATATGTGTTGGAGAAGGGTGGAGAAGGAGGAATAGAACTGGAATCTTCGAAGGTGAAAGTAAAAGTAAATGTTTGAGCGAAAAGTTCAGCTTTAGCGGGAGGTAAAACGACAGTTGGACCTTCTGAAGATCGGTGAGGAGGGGTAGAGGAAGAAAAAAAGTTATAATTAGCATATTTGAAAAATGTCAGAAAGAACGAGAGGAAGAGGAACCAGAGAGATTATTACATTTTCTACGAAGAAAATGTTTTCAGTGACACGGAGAATAGAATCTGTAGGATTCAAGGATGAAATATAAGTGATGTGTTTCTGGAGTTTGAAGAAGATGGTAATTCCTGAAGGTGGCGTCCATGTTAAAGCGAATAACACGAGAACAAGAAGAGTTAAACCAAGGTTTGTTTGGTTTAGTTGAAGGGAAAGAATAGGAATGTACGCCTCCATGCTAGAGAGAATTACCTCGGTAATGCTTCTCCAACTCCAAAGGACCTTCCAAAGGAAGAAGTTGTCATTCCATGGAAATCAAAGAATTACGACACCAGGTCCCACCAGTTAATAGCACCAAAGTGGTAGAAAAGTTTCCTCCCAGTTGCCGAGTGAATTTCCTTCGGAAGACTTTAAAAGATATAACAGGATACAGAGAAAAGAAGGTGATCGTAGGAACCCAGATAAGGAATGGGTTTAAGAGAATAAGGAGAATTAAAAGTTAAGAAAATTCTGGAATGTTAGGTTTATCACCAAGTCAATCAAAGATAAGAGTAGGGAGCTGCAGTAACTGCTTGAGACAATCTGCCTAGAGAAGGGGTAGGGAAATTTATCAGATGTATCTTGAGAATTAGAGGAAAGTCCTTGGCGGTGGTGAACTTAAAAATCACTGAGAATGATGATTTCAGAGAATGTGAAAAGAAGAGAATGTGTTCTAATTTGTAGTTTAAGTAGTAAATGAATTTAAGATAGTCAGTTGAGTTATGAGTGAGTTAGGAGACAGATATACAGAACAGATGATTTTTAGTGGTAGATTGACAGGTAGCTTGAGTCATTAGGTAGAAATTCGGGAGTCTCCGAAATCGAAATCCGAGCTTAAACAACATCATTGCGTACCTATGGGCAAGGCAAGCACTTTGCTGAAACTTGAGAATAGAGAAATAAAGGGAATTATTAAGTTGGCTGTGAGAAGCTGAAACACTTGAGTTTTGGTTAAGAATTGGATAAGTTTAAAGGAAGAAAGAAGGTGTTCAACGGAGGGAAAAGTGGAATTAAAGAAAAGCGGAAGTTCAGAATTTTGAAGAAAAAAGAAAAGTGCATCAACTAGGACAACAGTTTTCATGACGTCAGCAACCCTCACGTCAGGGGCTACTCCAGTATTGATGGGGTGAGGAGTAGATGAGCGGCTATCTCCGCAGGGGATGGGGTTATTGGATGTATTGATTCCTGTTAATGATGTTTGTTCCTGGTGTTGCAACTTGAGAATGGCATAGTGAATGGGAACAATTTACTATGGGGGATTTTTATACATGCTTTCGGCCCCACATGCTTCGGCCCCACATCCCTCCGGCCCCAGCATGGTGTGTGCGTTGTCACCATATGTAATCTAACCTCATTTTTCGAGTTAATTATCTATAATCTTTGAATCTCTTCCATCCACCCAGTACAGTCACTTATTGTAGCAAGGTTTTCGTCCCCTACTGCTTATTTTAACATATTCCTGCTCATGCGTGCTCGGACCCCGGAGCATGTTTTTGGGCACCACCCTAGTTTTGGAAAAGATAAAAAGTACATATATATATATATATTATTGTAATATTATATATTATATATAATATAATATTATATATAATATATATTATAATATATATATATATATATATATATATATATATATATTATAT
>JABUQX010008134.1:0-20000 GCA_015478945.1 Trachelipus rathkii
AGAAAATATTTTCAGAAAAATGTAAAGTTTTTTTGAATAAATTTACATAATTGTATAATTTTTATTATGTTTTTTTTTAATGTTATTATATATTCTTTTTATGTATTTTATTTTATTAGAATATGTTTTTTCTATAATAAATTTGTTTACTTTACTATGTTAGTTCTATGATCTTTTATGCATTTTAAGAATTTCCCGAAAAATGTCTATGCTTTTGTTTATGATTTGTGTAAGAGAATTCAAGTTTGTAAAACTGGTTAATTAGTATACAAAGAGAAAGCGCAGAGGTAAATTGTGTTCACGGAGTAGCGAATAGTTTGTATTAAGTAGACGATGTTTTAATCGATTTCATCAATCCAAAAAAGCGTTTGATCCTACAAGAGGTCTTTCAAAGAACTTCACTCACCGTGGTGAGGACAAGCAGAAGAAGAAATTAACTCCACACTCCTACCATTTGCTTATTAATATATATATATAATATATATATAGATATATATAGTATATATATTATATATATATATTATATTTATTATATTTATATTATATATATATTATAATATATTTTATATATATATATTATATATATTATATATAAATTTGTTTCATTGCTTGACATATTTAGAGATGATGCTTTCAACGTACGTATTTATATTAATTCATGCGATATTGTAAATTAGGTCCTCATACGCGCGAGACCATTCCCGTAAATAGTCTATTCGTAATTAATATTACCTTTAGGCAAACCCGTTTAAACTTAGTGTTTTTTTTAGGATTCCTATTACCGACTTATATTCGATACAATTCTCTTAAAGGGACTATATATATAATCAGCTCTGCCTCGCTGCACTATTGCGATGGTTTAACATGTACAAAAACTTGAGTAGTAGAGAGAGAATAAGAAGAAGAACAGGAAGAAAAACAAGATGGTTGGGGTGGGGTATGGGGGGGAAGAGGATAACAGCTAAATTCACCCAATGAATTCTGCGGGATACAATTTAGCAAAGATTAGGACCCCACAGCTGCGTGCTTCTTTAGGTAAAATTTTTAAGGCATTTTCAAGTCTTGCAACTTCTCTTTCGAACTTTATTGACAACAAAGAATGGAAGGAAAAATGTAAGAATAGGGTGAAAGGGAGCGAATACGTTGTTATTTATGTTAAATCGGGACTATTTTCTTCTACTTATCATGAAGCTTTGTAAATAGCGTCATTTGCTTACGCAGAGTTCTCTATTTCCCGTTTTTGAACTTCACACCATCGTCATTTCGGCTATTTTTTTTTCTTCGCTTGGCTATTTTTTTTCCTATTTTAGCTATTTTTCCTTATTTAAGCTACTTTTTTTACCTATTTTGTGTGCGGAAAGAAAATGACGGCCAAATTGAAGTATTTCAAAAATAAGGGAGGAGAGAGAGAATGGAGTCCGAATTAATTTTCATGTTTGCATAAAGTGGAAAGAAATTTTTAGCAAT
The DNA here is from genome assembly GCA_015478945.1 of Trachelipus rathkii. Lineage (NCBI taxonomy): Eukaryota > Metazoa > Arthropoda > Malacostraca > Isopoda > Trachelipodidae > Trachelipus > Trachelipus rathkii. The sequence goes on from JABUQX010008134.1 coordinate 1,468, forward strand.
ATGTCTGTTATAATATAAATTGTTTCTAATCTTCTTGCCATTTATTTTTTTTTCTACAAGACATTATTATTATTATTATTATTATTATTATTATTATTATTATTATTTTATTTTTTTTATATTATTATTATTTTTATTTTATTTAATTATTATTTATATTATTTCATTTATTTTTTAACTAACTCTTATTATTATTATTATTTTTATTTTATCATGAATTCTTATTATATATTATTCTTATTATTCTTTTTTATATATTAGTAGTAGTTAGTAGTAGTAGTGTTATAGTAGTCACCATAGTCAGTCAGTCCGTTTTATCATATTATCGTGTTTTGACAATACAAAAAAAAAAAAATCAATTTGCACTTTTTTTGATATTTCATAATTTCTATAAATTTATTTTTTACATTTTTATGAGAATTTATATGAAAGAAATCTTCTTTGTGTTGTTCTTCATGATCGATTTTTATTTTTTCATTCCTAAATATTTTGTCAAGAAGTCTGATGTATAAGGCTAATTTTTTCTCCTACTGAACTGATTTAAATTTTATGAAGCAGCGTTTGGAAATGGTTGGAAATGTCTGTTTATGGTGTTGTGCTATCAAGTTCCAATCGGAATAAAGTTCGTACCACAGGAAGAGAATATAAAGACAACATGTTTGCATAATTATATAATATAATATATTAATTATATATATTGTTAAATAAAATATAGTCATATAATATATATAAATGTTATGTTTGAAAATATTTATTATATTATAAATATATTATACATATATAATGTGATGGACGGATGTCGAAAATTTTGGGTTGCTGGATGCGGGTGCGGATTTTCTACGAGGGATGCGGATGGGATGCGGCTGCAGATCTTTACGTGATGAGGCATGCGGTTACTCCTTCACCTATTTGAAGTTTGAATTAAATTTTATATATTCATATTATTCATTTTATTATTATTATGTATCTTTTTATTATTATATTATTTATTTTATTAATTTAGTATTATTATTATTTTTTCTATTTTATTTTATTATTTATTATTATTATATTTTATATTTATTTTATTAATTTATTATTATTTATATTAATTTTATTATTTTATTTATTATTATTATTATTATTTTATATTTTATTTTATTTTATTATTCATATTTTATATTACTTTATTTTATTATATATTATTATTATTGATTATTATTCTTATCTATACTCATCCGTCCCATAACTGCGGTTGGTGACAGCTCAAATCGAATGCTGTTGGTTTATTTGCTATGTTCAGGTTGTTCAGTTATTGCACCTACGGAACTTTCATGAAACTATTTTCTCAAGTGATCTGGTCTCGGTTAATCTATTTCTTATCTACTAATCCTGTGTTATTAATTAGGCTCTTTCTCTCAACCACCTCATTGGATTATGCCCTTCTCCTTTTGCCTCACTTTCGGATTTGAAAAATCTTCAGTCAAATTATCTTCATTCTAGACGGTGACCATTACTCTTGTTACCACTGGATTTGCTCTTTCCATCAGCATTTCTCTATTCGGCACATATCCTTATCCTTTATTTAATTCTTTATCTCCTTTTTATCCACACATATCTCGTAAACCTTTCATTTCTAAAAACTTCAACTCTTTTTTTCATTTTAGGTTTAATGCCCAACGTTCCATCCATACAGAATCAGTTGACCAAATTACACTCGAACAATTATTTATCCGTCCTGTAAAATTTCATTTTATCCTATATTTTCTAAGCTGCTTAATACTCTTTCACCTCAGAACTATGCGTCAATCTTTCTTTCAGCCTTCCAGAAAGCCCATATCCTCACTAAGTAGTCTAACAACTGTGTCTCTGGAGGTTTCCTATTCCCTTTTTGATATTCCAACCCAGATGAGAATCGTATCCTTTGGTTTTGCACTATTTTTATCCCTTACTTTTGCTGAATTAATCTTTATCCTTTCTCTTGTCACTCGTTCAATTAGCACAATCACGCATCATTGCTCTATGTACAATCACAGCACCACAGAGATCGCTCAGCAAAATCACAGATCGAAGCAGATATCGTACTACTTCTATCAGTTTCTACGTCTCTTCCAATCTATCATTATCTTTAACTACACTATCTATAAGAATATTAAACAACCATGAAATACACACCTGTCTCAGCCACTCCTATTTTAACCACTTCCATCCTTCGTTAATCCTCTACTTAATGCTTTAATCAACCATTTATTCATTGACCTTTTAATGTTCTCCACAACTTCCCTCTTTGGACACCTCTTCATATGCCTCTCTCTCTCAAGGAAAGCAAAAAACGTCTTGCTTCTTTTCTAAGAATTTCTCTGTCGACATTTCAAGGTAATACCTAGTCCCAATCCTCGACCATCCTAAAACACCTTGTTCTCTCCAATTGTTACTGGGAATACTTTTACTTTTTCCTAAGGTGACACTAATATAAAATTACTAATAACAGTTATTACTCTCTATAAAAATCTTTTGTCATTACCCGCATATTAAATTGGTTACCACCCAGAAGGAATCATTGACAATATTATATATATTGATCTGTATATATATATAGTATATATCTATATCGTAGTATTTTCTCATTATTCACTGGCAGTCTAGGTTTATTATTTACTATTGTATATATTACTTTAAAAAATTTACTCGTGATGAAATGCTTAGTTTATATATTATATATACATTATGAATACATAAAGGCCGCAACTGATTAACTTCATGATGTCATCTACTCAATTATATAATAAATATATTATATTGCTTTATATTAAATTTTATTTATTTAATTTTTTACTTTAATAATCCCGTTTTAATCACTATATTATATAGTATACTATACTACAGTAATTTAACAATATAGATATCAATCTAATGAATATAAATAATGCAAAAAATGTTGAGAATTTTTTTTATTATAACTTTTATTATATCAAGTATCAATTTATTATTTTATTTTTATTAAATCACATTGTTACCAACACACATAACTGAACTCAGAATTTTAACTCTCTTGATTAATTACAATGGACAATCATGTTTTTATATTTAGTGTATGGATTTTGACATTATGCTCCCATTAGGATTCATTGTCATAACTAAACTAATGGTAAATAGATAATAATAAGGTATATTATATATTAAGTATTTAATATAATTTTTATATAGTTTTAGTAATAATATATGTTTTATAATATATGTTCACTATTTATTGTTCTTTTAGATTTTTCTGTGGAATTTAAATTATTCATTATTATTATTATTTAAATTATATTAATAAATTATTTTATATATATTTATATTATTTATATAATTATATATTATGTATTTATTCTTTAACTATCTAATCTGAAATTAATTATTCATTTAATTATTATTCTTTCATTATTAAACAAATTAATATATTATGAAATCCACTACGATTATTATTAATTATTGTTTATATTATTATAATAGCTTTAATTATTGTTTTAGTATTATTTATTTATTAAATTTGAATTATTAATTTATTTATTTAATTTAATTTTAGAATTTTCACACTTTCATTTTTTGTAATATTATTTAATTTGATGTTTTAGCTGATGGTGGGTTTGGATAAACTCGAATCGTCCTAATTAAATGATATATTTCATAAAGCTTACTGTTCGTCTTTTTATTATTCTTAATAGTAAGTTGAGTGTTTTCCCTTATAATGAAACTAATATCTATTGATCTTTATCTATATACTACAGTGGGTATCTCAGAATTTTTTTCGGGTGGGGCCAGACAAAAATCGTTTCTCTATATATATATAATTATCTATATATTATATAATATATTATTATAATATTTATATAATATATTATTATGATATAATATATATAATAATTTATATATATATATAAATATATTATATTATATAATATTATATTATATTACTATATTAACTGATAATATATTATATTTTATATGGTACTCATATAATATTATTTAATTTCTAGAAAAAAGATAAAATGCTGCTATAATAGTACTAAAATATCTTACTAAATTGTTAACTTTATCGCGGTACTATGGTAGTGAGGCTATTAATATTACTCTCGAGGATAATATATTCTCCATGATTATTATATAGTTCGTGATTTGTGTTGCCGAGCTTATGTAGAGGAGGCAAGTCCGTAAGGTTTGGCAACCCCAAAGTTATTTGTGCCATGTTGCTTTATCTAGTCCCTCTAATAATGTAAAGTGTGCAGTGATGTCTTACATTTTTCATTTACTGCTAAAGTGGAGTAGAGAACGTGGACGCTGAGTAATATATAGCAGCGTTTCTCTTTGCCCAACTATGATAGTGTCCACTACTGATTTGGGAAGTATGGTTTAACCAGGCAGCACAAAGAAGGTATTCAACGAGTGTGTCTCTCCTTCTATCTGTGTGTTCTATAGTCTCGAGCGATTCTGATAGGTACTCTGGAATTTGTCATATATTCCTGTAGTGATAAGTGCTTATTGTTTGACTTTTGTGTTTTACTCTAGTGTTATATGGTTTTTCATCGGTATTCATTCTCGTCCTCCAAAAACGCTTCACAGTTGATCCTCCGCTTATCAATCTTCACTTTCAATTCGGGTCTAGCGAAAGTATACACCCTGTTCCGCCTCCGCCTCCCGCGAGTGTCGTCAGCCATCTGCAAAGGGCTGAATGAGGAAGGATGTGCGATTTATGATTTGTACAATTGATATTGTTTTTCTCCTCAATTGTCCGAGAAAATTTCAAATACTCATCCTGAAAAGAATGGTATAAAATGTTTATTTGTCATGATTGTCGCCCCAGATTATGATGTTACTGCGTGTTGTGTAGGAAGTCAGCCGACATTCTGTACGATGTGCTTGGGCTATGTTACTTTTTTGGAATATGTTACTACTTGTATACGGTCTGTTATGTCGATAGATTTCTCCCCGACTATCACCAAGCACTCATTGTAAAATACAACGATCTTTTTCCAAATACTGTGCCCAATGATGTATTTTAGTGTTGAGGACGTTATTCTCATCATGTGTTCTCTATGGTTTGTCGCTATTAATTAACCCTGAACGGCTGCTTACGAAATAATAGTTCGAACCAAGTCCCCCTCAGTCAATGTCGTAATTCACACTTATAAATTTAGACTTTTACATCTTTATACATATCTTTCTGACCTTTTCAGATTTATCTAGACCAGATTATGATTTACCTGAGAACTTTTAGTATATGTCTCTCTGTTTTTCTGCACTAAATTGTTTTCCGGTGTGTGGTTTTCAGGCACTCCCGTACGGCACACCCAACTCCCCATCGATTCTGCAGTACTGCCCCACCTGTTTATAACTTAATGATCCTGAAAAATATTGTGCTTACCATTTTATCGTGAAGGATCTTTTCAATGGTTAATCTATGAACTTGGAATACCCGTTGACTTCTGCTCGCTATTCTTACTCCACAGACAACAATGCTTTCGGCCATACTACGCTTCCTGTGAGACAAATTTTTTCGATGATTAAATAAGTATGGCCCAACAATATGGTTCTCACGTCTAAATTCTATGTTATATAATTGACTTATTATTCCTATATCCAAACCATTGTTATGCTCTAGCAATCCCGTCTCTGCTCATATTGCTCCCTCTTCCTATTCCAAAAAGACGTTGGCTCCTCGTGGATTCTCTTTCGAATGCTTAGCGCTTCATAAGTTGCAGTGTACCTAGCAGTGTTTTTTGCAGGCTCGGCGGTTGAATTTGATCTCTTATGAAGTGCTGTGGCCTTTCCACGACCAAATGAGGCGGGTCTCGTCCTCGGATTCAGCGCGATTTTTCTCATCTCGTGCCCCCTAACTCTTTAGAAGTCCATCGAGGCTCGAGTTAGATAACCACTTTAGTTCCACTGACAACAGATGATGGCTAATTTACCCTCAATAAAGTCTTACGTTTTAAAGAAGCAATAATGTATTACTCATAAGTGTAGCTAAGACTTGGTACAAGTAATTATTGAAAATTAATCCTCAAAATTTACCATTGTTCAAAATATATTAAATTAATCTATGTATCGCAAAAAAATCGTAACGAGTGTGGATAATGAAATAAACACGCCCATGCACAAAAATATGATTAATAAATTATCATATTTTCAAAAAACGAATAACGATGTTGTAGAACAAACGCACCTATGTAATATATATTTAAATTACATAACAGTTAATAGTAGATAGACTGTACTTATTAATTCATCTGTGTTAAAACTGGTTATGGATATTGTTAAGCCCTAAGGGAAAACTAGCTGTCCTAAGCTCGCTATATCTTAGTATAATATACGTCACGTGTAGGTATAGATACTAATAATATTAACTCAGTCGTTCATTTGATATTCAGTAAATACTTACTTTTTGGGACAGAGTATATATTATATTATTATATAATTATATATTTAATATTATTATATTATATATATATAGTAATTTGTATTGAAAATTAATCCATAACAAAGACAATCATGATGCTTAAAGATAATGAGCTAGTGTTTAGACCGATTTGTCTTCGCTACACCTGCTTAGATATCTCCATTTGCTTACTTTATTATACAATTTTCTCCCATTTTCCAATCGCATGGATGATTTTAAATTCTTGCAATAAATTTTCATAGCCAATCTTTGAATTTGTCCCAAACTATTTGTCCCGAAAATCGCAATATATATTATAGTGTATATTTAATATATTATATATATTATATTATATAATAATAATTAACTATATTATATATATATTATTAATATATACTATAATATATTATATATATATATTAATATATATATATAATTATATATTAATATTATTATATATAATAATAATATATATATATATATATTTATAATATATACCTATTAATTGTGAGGAGTGAGAGATAGATACGAAAGAGAGTAGTGATTAAAAAAGGGGTCACAATTGTACTAAGGATCCAACTTCTCTAATTTTACTATTGTAACCGACAACATGAAACTTATCAGTTTATATGATTAAATTATGTGTATTTTTGTTTTTAAACCTAAAAATAAAATATAACTAATAGTTGTACAAATGATATGGCTTATTATCTATTTATTATGTGGTTGTTCTAACTTATGAGTGATGTCTTGTGTAGTTGCCGCTGATCCTTAATCTTAAATAAGTGTTATTTGATATTTTACATGGAGCAGCACGGTCACCTAACAGGTTTCGTTGAGTAATCAGTACATTATAGCATGAAAGATATCCCGAAGATATTTCGCGCTTATTAATTCCCGTTCCCTGCTGGATTTTCCTGTATTTGTCTCGAAAAATGATAATTGATTTCAATTGACGTTATATGAGTGCGCCGGAGCCAGACTGAACATATGATAGTCGAGTTGGTGCTCGTGTCGTGTTTAAGGACCATGCGGTGTCGAAAATCTAAAAATTTTTGCTAAGAAGTGATTACAAAATGAGAGGGCACAGAAGCCGTCCGGTGTACTCTCACATGTTAAAAATTATTCTGAAGATTTTGCATATAAGCAAAACCCTTGGTGAAGTAATTCATAAAATTTATAGAAATTACATTTAAAATTTAGTAAATATACATTAAATTTTAATTTAATAATATATTTAATAATAATTTAAATATTTTAATATAAGAGAATCACATTTATTAAATGAATTTATAACAGAGGTAAGATGCTTATTAAGGAAAAAGTATTTTAGAATAAATAATTTTAGTTTCTCATATATGATTATAATTTTGTTAGGTGGAAATCTGATTAAAATATATAAATATATAGTTTTTCTTAATATGATACATATATAGTATTGAAATAAATAAATAAATTTTTATGAAATTATAATTTATTATATAATAATAATTCTATTTATATATATATATATATATATTAACTATCTTAATTATTATAATATTATATAAATAATATATAGTATTTATATTATATAATATATATATATATATTAGATATATAATTATATATATATCTAATATATAATATATATATATTATATATATTACTAATATTAATATATATATATATATATATATATATTATATTTAATATATTATATAATAAGATATTTATCCGTAGTGATATATTTTACTTTAGAGATAGGAAGCCCTTTGTATTTCTATTTAAGTATTTTATTGATTAATTAACCTATCTAATACATCTCATATGATTACGGTATTGTACTTATTTAATAGGTTATTATCAAATTTTAGTTGAAATAAATTTAAGAAAGGTAGATTACAAACGTATTGGAAAGAACGGAGGTTGAAGCATTAAGATTATATATAAATTTCGTTTCGGGAGGGTCACTTCACTAGTGCAAGACGAGCTGCTCAAGTGACGTCTTGACTAATTTTCTATGGTGTTTGTTAGAATATATTATTGTAAGTATTATTATATAGATATTCATTTTGTATAATCTTCTTCACTTTACTACCGTGGAATGCTTATTATTGAGTGTAGGTTGTTACTATTATAAATATTCACTATAGCGAATTCTCGATATTAAAGTATTTTTATTTTACGTGTTATAGTAATATTTACTATCATCATAACATGTAATGCATATATTTCAGAAAAGAATAAAAACGTTAGTTTTATTACGCTATGTATAATAATGAATATTAATATGCTGTCTCATGTGCTAGGATCATCTGTATTTGTTTGAATTTTTTTAATCTTTTAGTCAAATAATATTCTATTATTTTCAACCTCTTGTATAGTTTTATATGAAAGTATGAATGCGATGTAAGAGGATATATTGAAAATTACCGGGGTTTTTCTTTTCAGATTTTTGGCTATAGTTAATCGTGATACAGTGATCAATTTTAAAAGTAAGTTATGGTCTGCATTATGTGTTTGTATAATATACTCAGTCTTTAACGGTAATATAATGTAATTAAGAGATTAAGTATAAAGTGATGATGTTATTGCTTATTTTCGGGTGGAAGGTGCTTATAGTACCTAAAACCTAAGGTCATTCAGGTCATGCTTATCTGAATAGATAAACGCTCGACCATCACGGATTTTGATTAAATATAATTTTGACATTAATAAAATTGAAAGCTTTTAGTGTCTCTATTTAATAGACAGTATTGTGAGTTGTGTGAATATGTGTTCAACGGGAATGCAATTTTCCTTTTCATATATAAACTTTCTATATCATATTTAATGTGACAATATATTAACAAACAAACTTTTAAGACCTGATATATGGATCCCCACTGTCTCCCTATTCACAAGTTTACATTTAATATACAGAAATTGGAGAAGTGTTTCTTGAAAAAAATTCACAGATAAAAATATTTTAAATATTTCTAAAGTCAATTATTTTTTTTTTTAAATCTTAATGCTTTGCCGAGTACCATATATTTAAAAGTAATGAATCAAACTTCTAATAATTTAAGAATTTAAATGAATCATATTTATCTTGATCAACATTATCATCAGTTCAATTATAGACTTTTTGTAATCTCCAAAATGATTACCATAAATAAAATCATTGTCATATTTCACTGCATTATCATTGCCATAATGATCGTCAAGTTATTTGTCAGTTTAATCATCATCGTAATCAATATCATTCACTTCATTATCATTATTATAACATTAGAATGAGCCGTTATGACTTTCATAATGACTATATAAATAAACATTATTATCATAATAATCGTTATCATGGTTTTCGCTAACATTATAATATAATGTGTCATGTTCACTTTTATCATGACCGTAAAAAGAATCATTCTCACAATCTACATTAACATTATGATGTTATAATGAGTCATTATGATTTTTATTGTGAATATAATCATCATCATCATCATCATCATCATCATCATCATCATCATCATCATCATCATCATCATCACCATCATTATCATCATGAATATGGTGTTTCCTTTCCTTCCTTTTCTCCGCAGTGAAGAACTGAGTGAGAAGAAAAAGCCACAAAGAAACAGAAGATAAATTAGGAAACAAATATAATAATTAAAGAAATATGTATAGAGATTAAATTATATTTAAACCAATAAATAACAATAAATAATTCAGTAAATTGAGCAAATAAAAATAATAATTAAATAATAAAATAAAAATAAAAAATAAAAGACAATCGAAGTCTTTAAAAAATATATATATATAAATACAGAAAGCGAAAAAAAAAAAAAAAAAAAAAAAAAAAAAAAAAAAAAAAAAAAAAAGCAAAAGCTTAATAAGAAATATTAGAAAAAGAGAAAAAAAAATAAAATGTCTTTTCTAAATAAGGTCATTTTTCTTTTATTTTCGCTCCAATTGAAAATATAGGATTAAACCTTCCTACGAAAAAAAAACTAAAAATCCCCTAAATAATATATATATATATATATTATAAATATATATAATAAATAATATATATATATATAATTTATATAATATATATAATATATATATTATAATAATATATATATTTAATATACTAGGTATATATATATATAATATATATATAAAATTAATATATAATATATATATATATATAATATATTTTTATATATAATAATAATATAATATATATTAATATATTATATATATATATATATATTTGTGTGTGGTGCTGCGTGTATGGCCAACATGGCCATGGTTCAATCTCTCGTCCGGTTCCTTTGTATTAATTAACTAGTAGTAGCTCCTTTCTAGATTAGGCAATGCTCTGAGGTGCGAAATTTATATATATAATATATATATATAAATAATAATATATATATATAATATACTATTTATATAATATATATATATAATTATATAATATATATATATTACTATATGATATATATATATATAATATATATATAGTAATAAATACCCCTGATGTATTTTCACCATGCTGGGATTCGATCCTGGACCCTAGCAGATAAGCGTGCAGTGTTTGACCACCAGTTCACGATGAGCTAAAAGAAGAACCCGGGTGAATACTTCAGCTGTCCACACGTCAGTACCCTAGTGCTCCTCCCTCTCACACTCGGGTCACTCGGACGTAGGGTCAAACAGGGTACCGCGCATGTAAAGATACTTGGAAACCGGGAATCAAGAAATACATAGAAATGTCAATAACCGTGCAATCAAATTTCATAGTAATAAAAACCCTGAGTGTATTTTACCATGCTGGATTCGATCCTGGACCCTAGCAGATAAATCCCAGCGGTGGTGAAAATACATCAGGGATATTTTATTACTATGAATTTGACTGCAGGTTATTGCAATTCTATATATATATATAATATATTATAATATATATATATATATATTATATATAATATAAGTATTATATTATATAGAGATTATTATATATATATATTATAAAAATATTATATATATATATGAAGCCACCCAGTTACACTTATTTTTAAAGAGAAGTGTGTGCGTTGACTGTTATAAATTATGAGGAAAGTCAGATTTTGAAGTAAAATGAGCTTCATGAGGGATTAGTTATATTGTTTATGGACTGGTGCTTCAACTGATGATAACACTTCTTGTTTCATCCGATTAATTACTGATTTGCACGCTTGGAAAAACTATGGACAATCCAACAAACCTTTGAAAGACATTTACCTTTTTTTCTATTAGTTTAGGTTTGATAGCTTATACTTATTAGGTACATATAGGCATTAGAATGTGCAACGAATGAAAAGTACAGTACAATAGTTAATGCAGCTGGTCAGAATTGGATGGATGCTTTTACGAAGTTGTGGGCCTTTTTATGAGGTTCTTAAAATAACTGATTTTAGTGGGATTGGGCGTAGCGTGGGTGCAGATATATACGTCTGCTTTCTATAAGCCTTGACAATGTTTTTTGCTTAGATTTTTGAATTTGTAGAAATCACTTATCAAGATCTCATCCTAATTTTTTGCTTCGGTCTGAGACACTGGTATCTAGGAATTCATTCACTAACAAGAATAAATCCAACTACATGTTCAATGTTTCCCTGTAAATGATGTGTATTTGCCTGTCTGAACATTAACACTCCTGTAACACGTCTTGATAACATTGAATATCCCAACTCCCATGTTCTATGACTTAAAAACAGTGTAACTCCTATTCCACGATCTTGCATTTCTGTTACTGCTCCCCAGTGGAACAGATTTCCAGTTTTGCCTCTACTCATGAGTCTATTACGTCTTCTCATCCAAGTGTTAAGGTCCACTATTAATGGGATTTCAACATGCATCACTGCGAGGTTGAGGACCCTCCTTTCAAATCGAGTTAGAGAGGATTTCATATCATTCAGTATTTTCAGTTATCTGAAAAAAAAGATTTGGGAATCGCACATATCCCAGGGAATCATCTCAACCAAATCTTTAATACTCAATCATCGTTGCACTATTAGTCCTATTTACTACCATCTCTCTGTTAACTCCAATCCCCCTAATATTTGTCTTCCTGGTGTTTCATCCGACTAATTGGAAAATTTTGGGGCCTAAATTCACTTATATTTTTGCAGAAGAAGTGGGAGGGAATCGAATTGATGGGAATGAGGGGATATTCATGTTGAATAGGTAGAAACCCGTATTGGACTTTGATGTTCACTCCTCAAAATCTAGGTTGTTTGAATCTTTAATGATTTCGCTGCCTCATTTAAGTGGTGGTAAATAAATGAACTAATATCGGTATACGTCCACTCCCAGCACACTCCTCTGCACACAGTAATTCAAGAATCTATTGCGTACACTAAAATTAAGTATTACGTAACGGAGCAAGACCCAGGAGTAGGTCTAGGTTTCAACTATAAGAGGATCCGTTGCACTGACTCCAAGCTTATCTCCTATATTTTGACCTATTAACCAAAGCCAGCATAATGGGTAGTCACCTATAAACCCCTAAATAGTATATAACTACTAAGTACAAACTTGTGAGTATATATATTTCATATAATACAATTATAGACTACCTATAATAAATAAACAGTCAAACTTATAAGGTCTCAATCACGAGACCCCATAATAGTATAATAATAAATATACGAGAGATAACTTGAAGTATTATTATTAGGATAACAAGCACGCTGATGTGATCTAATAATATATATAGACCTCATTATATATAATAATCCAGCATAACTATTGATGGCGTGTCAAATAATACCTCAACACTTATGGATAGAACAAAGTAAAATTGGTAAGGTATTTATGATTACCCGAAGATATATATAAGAATCCAACCATAACAGAGAAGGAAATATTAAAAGACTCTATCCCGAAAGTACATAATACCATTTCAGATTAGCATATACCCAACTTATAGAAATAAATTATATAATATATATATATATATATATAAATATAGTAATGTTAAATATATATATTATTAATAAGAAAATAGTAATATTAATTGCTTTGCAACAGATGAATATGATTGAATGTGAAGGAGTAGATTGGTAAGAAACACTATTAGAAAATCTTGCATAGCTATTGACTAGTAGTGAATAGAGCATGATATATGATATGACGTATGTTGTAGGCTTTTAGATTAAGCGTGCTTACGAAAGAATTTTAAGGGGTGATTTTTAAATTTTTATTTATTTTAATAGTAATAATAGTAAGTTAATATTTTATTTTTGTTTATTATATACTTATAAGAAGGATAAGAAATGAGAAGATTAAATTGTATTTTCCGGCAATATGATGAGAAAATTCTCCGCAACCGGAATAGGTAAATTCTGAGCGAACAGGAGCATTAACTATAGATGGAATCATGTACATGTGAAGATGAAATCAAAAGTATACTCGAGGAGAAGATATGTGGAGAATATGTGATAGTACATATGTAACGTTGTGATAAGCGCAAAAGACGAATTGTTATGTAGCGAAATGCATACTTCCGAAGCCGCATTTGAAGAATAGTAGAACAGTGATAAATAAGCAAATAGTCGCGTGGTGATTATCGTGAAGGCCACAGAGTGATAGAATGAGCAAGGTCCACATGTAGACGAAGGGTCTAGTAGTGGAACCCCTCCTAGTTTTAATTATAGTAAAGAACAAACAAATGGAGTGCTATGATGGTAGTGGCCTATATGTAAATACAGTGCAAGAGAGCTTGATTCTTATAGGTATAAGCAGAGACGCGAAGAACTGGCAACTGAAGTATAGGGGGAATTCACTTTTAACACTGACTGTTGCTGGGAAGAATATGGTGGAAAAATACTCCTCTCGGAGCTACTCGCGTAGAGAGAATTTAGGTCGATGTCACATAGCGCATAAGGACCCATAGGTCGCAAAGAACAAGTAATGCATATAGTAGAGAGAGACAAACGAATTGTCTCGGCACTGTAAATATTTTACATTGAAACAAATGAATAGAGAAACATGAGAGAGAAGAAGAATAAATTGTATTTAGGTTTTATGGGTTTGCAACAGGGATATGATAGGGTTAATAGGGAAGATCTATGGCTGGTGTTAGTGATTTATGGTGGGTAACATGACCCCCAATTATATGTTAAGGTGCGGTAAAGCCTCAATGAGAATGTGAATCAAAAGTATTACGACGGATTATTTAACGACGTGTACTCGGAAAAAGACACGTGAAGTATAGATAAAGCGAATGAATATAATCTCTCTGATATAAAACCAGTAGATGAAGACAAGTGAAGAAGATGTGATCTGTAGGTCTCCAGTTCGGGTGTATTCAATTTAATATGGATGGGGGATATTGAGAAGAGTAGTAAGATATCAGTAGGGTGGAAATGAGAAGGTGGATATAGGAACCTCAGCTCCAATAAATGAAAAGTCATAGGTGACTCGTGCCCCTACTACTTATTTGTGTTAAGGATACGAACGGGTAAATGGATGATTTGCGGGGTTTGTTACTGTGGTGGAATCTGTAACGCGCGAGTAATTGGAGTACTAAGAAACTAAGGAATAGCGAAGCAGAATTGTGAAGCCAAGAATGGAGTGAGAGGTAGAAACTAGCGAAAGAGGGTTTGAAATAATTGTGGAATCAACGAGATAAAATTCCATCGTATAGTAAGTGTCGTGATAGGAAGCCCGAGTGTAGTGCTGTAGTTTTATATAAATGTGATTATTCAACTGAAACTAAGTTATATCTAGTTTAAATTATTTTTGAGTAATTATATGTTATGAGAATTTGAAAATGGTGAAACAGGTATTGATGTCAAGTATAAGTGTAGTAGGAAAGTGTGAATGTAGGAATAGTGGCAGGTGGCTGGTGCAGGTAAATCCTTGGTGGATGTAAAGGGGACTAAGCACTGATTGCGCTAGGGTTTTTGCTCAATAAGGTATGTTGTTACTGTGTTAGTTGTGAGAAGAATAGATAATAAATGATAGGAATTGGAATACACACTCTCTCGCCTGTATTTCCTATATATATATTATATATATATATACATGTGGTGTGTAACGAAAGGCGTAAATGAGAGAAATACGGGTAAGTACATTTAGTATGCTTTATTGTGCCAAATATATGGAATAAGGTATGGATGAAAGTTCTTATGGTTATATAAGTGAGACGTATTAATAGTTGGTAAAGTAATTAATGGAATCGACCCGCCGCGATGAGATACCGAATTATATAAATGTGTATTATGTCTGTATAAAGATAATAGTATGCTGAATGTATGAAGATAAATGTAGTTTCGCAGGGCGAGAAGAAATGAGTACATAATAGGAATGTATGCAAGGTAATGATAAGTGGAGGATGGTTTGTTAGGGCCTTATGTACCCAGGGGATGAATCCTTGACTATATGTACAAGTAAATTTCCACAGTATGTTACAGTTAGGCAGTGATCTCGTGAACCCTATAGAGAGGATTTTTTTTATATGACTCTCAGTTATCTCTAAATGCTTTAAGTTGCAACTGCTTATTAAGAATTAACAGTTGACGGTGAGAGAGGCAGACTTCATCCTTACTGAGCTCTGCCATGTATATTTCTTCAAATAACTACATTGTGCTACTAGTGTGCTGAGAGATATAGCACTACGCACCTACATTAATATCCCTTCTGGAGAAATAGAGGCGGCTCAATGATTGAGTGTATGAGTGCATAGATATGATGCGATATGATGATGATGATCCCATATAATAGATTAGAATGGAGCAGACGTGATGGATGATAGTTATGATACGACTGGATGTACTCCAATATTATAGAAGAATCAGCAACTGTAGTTAATAGTAAACCCATTATATAAATATAAAACATGAACAATAGATAGGAGTCAAGTGTGAACTCCATATGATAAAGAACTCAAGAGTACTGATAAAAATATATATAAAGATAACAAGGCAAGCTGGAGTTACTTTCACTCCCAATTATAAAGAACCCAGCAACTCGGGTCATACCTTAATATAAACCCCAATTATTAATCAGTAATTATTATAGAAAAAGTTTCGTACTATTTAGCACACCTCCATAAAACGATATACCATTTATAGTCTATGATATATAATATATATATATAGTACTAGGTTATGTTTTTCTATACCCATAGATATATAAGATATATATACAAAAACATGCTTTTCCTCTGAAAAATATTAAATCAAAGTCACTGGTATGTCAGGTGAACTCATTACATATAAATAAAGAACCTCATTAGCAACTTGAGTAGTAGTCAAATAACCTCCCTCTCAATATGAAAAGAACAAGTAGAATGGAGTATGTAGTTACTAGTTAGATCCTAAATATATACTAATAAATAACAACAACAGCAGATAATGATCCCATAATAAATTTAAAATTACTTAGTATAAAATATACTAATCATCGATATTAGCTAAGTGTCTACTCTCCTCAATCCATATATAATAAATTATATATTATTATATATATATATATATATAATTATTACATTATTAAATATATCTAATAATATTATATATACAATGTTTATATTAATATATATAAATATATATATTATATTAAATATATATTATATATATATATATATTATTATATAATATAAATATATAAAATAATAAATTAGTATATATATATTATATATAATATATATATTATTATTAATATATTAAGTTATATATAGTTATATATTAATATATATATTAATATATTATATATATATATATATTATATATATATATATAATATATATATATATATAATAATTAATATATATATATATGTGTGAGTGTTACGTTTGTGTTTGTGTGATATATGTATGAGTTTATTGTGTGAAGTGTTATATGCAAAATAATTTTTTTCTTCTGATTTTCTATCATAAAGATAGTTATTAATATATTTATATAGTATATATATATATTATATATTATATATAATATATTATATATATATATATTATATAAATAAATATTCATATATATATATTAATATATAATTATATATTATAATATATATATATATAATATATATAATATATATATATATTAATATAATATATTATATATATAATTTTATATATATATTATATATTATATATTATATATATATACTATAGGTGTGTGATTGTGTGTATTGTGTATGAAATTTGTAAATAATAAACTTAATCCGGGTTTATATTGTATATATATTCAAGGATTTTTGCCCGGAAAAGAGCATTTACTACTGATAATTACGCATGCTGAGATATTAGCGTGTTGCAATGCGACATTGAGTATCATTTAGTGATGTAGGATATATGGTTTCTGGTCTCAATTGATCCAGGTATGAAGCACCTAACATTAACGAGATATTTACCATAATGATGGAATTTCATTTCTTAGTCTCAGTAAGTCCCATGTGATTTGGTTTTTCTGGGCTAGCTGCGTCGGTGATGGTTACTCACTCTTAAAGTAGTATGGTAGGGTGATACCTAACGGTTATAGATGTGGAAGGGGGTATCTCTTTTTCAGACTTCTCCAGTCATGTTTACTTATTACTACTTACTTTACTTGATTCTGTGCATGTATATGCTGCTCATCCTCACACCCTCTCTGGATAAATAATGAGGATATACTATATATATTATATTATTATAGATATATATATATTATATATATAATATAATATTATTAATAAATATTATATATATATATATATTATATATATATATTTATATTATATATATATATTTATATAATATATATATATTAATTAATTAATTATATATATATTAAGATATATAATTAATATTATATATATATATTATTATAATATATAATTATTATATATATATATTAAAGTAGAGCTAATGACGTTCAATTACTTTACCAGTTGTGGATAGCTCAGACATAAATTAAGAAATACCTCTAATAATTGAAAATATTTGTCGGAGGCTAATCAAAACATAAATCATATTCTTAATATCTATGTGACAAGTTGGAACAACTTTTGTATTCATATGACTTTTATTATCCTCACTATGGCTTCAACGTCTGGCAACTAGACATTAAGAAACAAGCAACAAGTGTCCAGTTTGATAACACATGTTAAGAAATAATAACTGAAATATGTAAGCAAGATAACTGGGGTTCAAATGCCCCAATAA
>JABUQX010008134.1:30000-41343 GCA_015478945.1 Trachelipus rathkii
TTATATATTATTTATATATTTATTATATATAATATAAAATATATGGAAGTTTGATTTCTTTAAATAAATTCTTGTTTTTCAATAATTCTTATGAGCTGGAGCGATATTAAAGAACGGACTTTTTTTTACCATTAAATATAGAGTAATTAATTGTACTTCGATACTAGTTATTTTTCATGATATTTTGAATGTAGAAAAATGATTATATAGTATTATGACTCTTTAAATTAACGCTACCACTAGTTTATGACTTAACAGGATAATGAAGAAGCAGTCCTGCAATATACTAGCATGGGAACATTATATAGTGGTGATTGCCTATGAGGCCCAGGAATCCCTGGGGCCTCGAATTTTTCCTCATATGTGATTCGATTACGTTTCCTCACCTGGACGTTTTTGGGTGAAGGGTTTGTGTTGATGGTGGTTATGCTCAATACGTGTTATGGCTGCCTTTCTGAGAATAGATGATGTAACATCGTTTCATGCTCTCAATGAGTGCCGATGTTCCTCTCAGGATCTGGATCATATGCGACCCACCCCTGCCCCCAGTGGTGGGAGGGTTCCTGGCGGTGGTTGGAGTTGTCGAACACAGTTCAACTGTATCAATGTTCAGTTGGGTTAGGTCTGGACTGTATGTGGTATTCCAATGTACTGATTTACAAACGTCGTTAGGTATTGGTGACAATTGGCTTGTGTGATTTCGTTGTCATGCAGTAGAGATACACGCTCTGCAGGGGTATTGAACGAATATGATCAGATATCTGCGTATGTAAATGCGAAGGTTAGGAATGTGGCATCTTAGGAATTGCAACTTTGTACGACCGTTAAAGAAAGTGCTCCAGAGGATGGAGAATATCCCTCAAATTGGATACTTTCTCTATGGTTACATTGCACGTAGTCTTTATTAGTGTCGACAGCTCTTGAATCGCGAATTGGAGGTGTAGACCGATTGGCTGGTCTGTAACCACTTAGTTAATCGCGACGGTCATGTGAGTGTTACCGGGCAAATTGCTTTATTCACGCGTGATATGCTCTCTGATGGTCGTGGTCTATGGCGGCTTCGTGGCCGAATTATTTTTTCGAGACGTGGGCATATTGTATTGTCATCACGAGGTTTAATGTACTCTGCGATGTGTTTAGAAGTCTTGTGCGTTGTATGGCTGTCTTTACGACCGCGCATAGCCTCATTGCGTGCGCCTGGCTGGTTATGTACGCTGCATGATCAGTCCTGTTTTTGTTGCCGCCACACAAAACGTCGCTCGATTTACGTACCGTATTCTCGGCATGGGAAGTGGTAATTGTAAGCGCTCATCAAGTGTTAGTCGCGCGAAATCCCTTTCATGGTTACGCTGTTAAATTCGCACGCTGATGTACACTTACTCAATTTCCACACAACCT
This sequence comes from Trachelipus rathkii, assembly GCA_015478945.1. Classification (NCBI taxonomy): domain Eukaryota; kingdom Metazoa; phylum Arthropoda; class Malacostraca; order Isopoda; family Trachelipodidae; genus Trachelipus; species Trachelipus rathkii. The sequence continues at coordinate 31,399 of JABUQX010008134.1, forward strand.
TCCCCAATGCTAAAGTGAATTACGTGTCTTCTTTCTTTATATTTAGCGAGAGGCTATACACCCACATGATAGAAAGCTGTAGTGTCCGGATGTTTTTATTTTACATAACAATGTTTCTGGTTTTTTAGTATTGTACGTCATTTGGCCAGGGTGGTTAATTTTGCCGAGTAGTTTATATATATGAATATAATTATATATTATTATATATATATATATTATTATATATATATATTTATTATTTTATTATATATACGTATATATTGTATTATATATATATATATACGAGTTGTTTTTTTCATAAAATTTCATGTTTTTTCAAATAATTCGTACAGTATGGAAGAAGTTAAGAAAAGTATCAATTTTTCACATTTAAATAGATTGAATATTATTCGCATTGGGTGCATGGAATGTATGTAAATTGAGTGTGGGGATACCTTCTGTAGAAAGAAGAAATGATTGTGTTATAATGGAGTTTATTTTATTAGTTGTGAATTTATTTTTATTTAGTAATATGAGTTTTTCTTCTTTTTCCCTTATTTTTTTTTTTTCAATATTCACAATGCTTATACAATATGCTAAGTTTTTTTGGTAACTTATGTGAGTTATGGGGCTTGCCTATATATTATATATAATTATATTATATATATATATATTTATATATATATAATATATTACTAATAATTATCTATATATAATTTAGATAAACATTTTTTATATAATAAACGTGTGGTATGTATAAATATCATTATATATACCGTATTATATTAGCCTTTAAAGCTTATATTGATATTCGAACTTATGTTTTGTCATGTTATAACGTATTTTTAAGGTATAAGGTTTTCTATTTCGTTTTTCTTCAGGGTTTAAGGTTTCGTCAAGGTTAGCAATTTCGTAAGGTGATTAAGGTAAGTTCGTCTTCGGTTTTCTAAAGTTATAGGGCCAAACGAATTAGGTTTTTTATCAGGTTTTAAAGATTTCGGTAACTTTCCAGATACATGAATTTGGTTTTCAGAATTTGATGCTGCAGAGGTGGGTTTTTTATTTTATGCGTTTCACGATTGAACTATTTATAACGCTGTATTCCAATGAGGCTATGTATGTTTTTTGTTTTTTTAGTTATACGTACTACTACCAAGAAATGTCTACTTGGAGGGTAACTTCTAGGATAATTTTTAACTAGAAATTGTGGGACGATCGTCCATTTGTATGTCTATCGATTGTGTCATCGGCATCAGGCGCTCCTATCAATTTGATTCGTTCTATTGCGGTTATAGATGGTTGTTTTCAAAGAGCTTCTGATTTCTGGATACAAGATTTATCATTTTCATATATTTCAAGCTGATTCGTGATTCAGGACTTATAAGTGATTAGTGAACCGACGGTGATATCAATATCAGAATTGTCATTTCGTGTCATTCGTATTGTCATTCGTCATTCCGGTCATTGCCGTCATTCCGCTGCATTTGTCATCGACTAGATTTTTTGATTCAAAGATTGATTTTGATTTGGCGTGAATCTGTGATGCTTGGGCTGAGGTTTGTGCTGTCGGCTTCCAATAGTTGATTCATGCTCGAATTTGTAAATCCGGACTCCATTTTCATAGTTCAAGTTCCAAGTTGCTGTATTTGTTCACGATTCCCGTGTTATTTTTTACTTATTAGGTGATTTTCGATCATTAGGGGCTTTGATTCAGGTCTAACTGTGATTCGTATGTTTCATTATTGTTCCAAACGATTTGTGTGATTTTAGCCTTCTTTTTGCTTCGATTGTGATTCAGGATCGAGTAGTGATATTATTTTATCATGTCTTTCGACTCGACTCCTTTATTCAGGTCCAGTTCTATGTTTCGACCTTCATTATTAGTGCATTTCGCGATTTCGGTCCAATTCTGTGATTCGGTCTTCGAACCCTGATGATTCCTAATATGATTTTGTCGAACCTGATTCGGCCTTCGAATCGTGATTCGCTCTTCGAAATCCGCATTCCGTTTCGTAATTCGTGATTCGGTTCTGATTTTTATTTTGATTCACAGCGTGCTATAAAAAACGCTTATCAATAATTCAAGACAAATTACATTAATAATAATAATATAATATAATAATTAATATAAATATATTATATTTAATAATTAATAATATATTAAAATAATTATCTATAATAATATATTATAATTATAATAATAATATAGATATATATATAATACTAATATATAATATGAATATATAATAATAATATATATATATTATATTATATATAAATAATATAAAATAATATAATAAAATATTAATATAATTAATATATATAAAGTAATAATAATAATGATTAATAATATATAATAATTAATAATAATAAATAAATATAATTAATAATTAAATAAATTAATATAATATATTATAATTAATATATATAGTATAAATATATAAAATATGAGCTATAATTTAAATTTTTTACTGAAAATTTTGAACTTTTTTGAAAATCGCAGGTAAAGTTTTGCCGGTTTACTAAAACGTTACAATTTTAGTTAAAATTTGACCTTAATAGTTTACTCGAAAACATGTGAACATTATTATTATTATATTATTATATTATATTATTATTTTTTTATTATTTTATTATATTATTATTATTATTATATTTATTATTATTATTATTATTTTATTATTATTAATTATTATATTATTATTATTATATTATATTATTTTTTATATTTTTATATATATATTATTATTATTATTATATTATTATTATTTTATTATTATTATATTTTATATTATATTATAATTTTATTTTTATATTATTATATTATATGATTGTTATATTATTATTATTATTAATTAATTTATAATTATTTTATTATTATTATGTATTTTATTATTTTATTTTATTATAATTATTGTATTTATATTTTCTATTTATTATTTATATTTTTTTTATATTATATTATTTTATTATATTATTATCATTTATTATTTTATTATTTTTATATTATTATTATATTTACATTATTATTATTATTGATTACTTATTGATTGCATATGTAATTAATACTATTTGTTTTATTTATATTTTTATTTATTTATTTTTATATTTATCGGAGAAATGATTGTAATAATTGGAATTAGCAAACTTTCGTCCTTAAATATCTCATTCCAATAAAGTAAGTATCAATGTTAGCATATCCTAATAGCCAGATTAATCCCTATACTTTCAGGATTATAAGCTGTCACCCTGTTAAATAATTTTAAAACTTATCATCCAATTTATATCGTCAAGTGTTCTTATCATTATCTTCCATAGTATCATGGATATATTGCCTGCAAAAGTTCCAGTGTTTTTAGGTTTAGGGAAATAGTTGAATTTTGCCCTCTTGAACGTTGCGTTTCGAAGTTTGCGATTCATGTTGCAGAATGAAATGCTTATATTTTGAACGTTTGCACTTTGGAAAGCCTTTGCTTTAATTTGTTTTGACTTTTCTTCCCTGTATTGTTTTCTCAAACGGTGGAGCGTTGATCTGTTTAAGTTGGAACTTTTTCCAAACGTTGCTATATGATAATAAAGAGTTAGTGATTGTGTGTCTTATTTATATATACTATATATAATTATATATATATTTTATATATATATTTATATTATTTATATCTCCCGAATATTTTTAATATATATTTATATTATATATATATATTTATCTATATCGGTAAATAAATAATGAATCAAACTGTCAGACGAAGAGACGATTTAACATGAGTAAACACTAAGCAGCATACTTTTATTTTAGATTCGTAATTGAAATTTTGAGCAATAAAATGTTAATTTTAATGTTATTATTATTTGCCTTTGAATTATTTTATTATATAATAATAATTATGTTTACAACGTGATGGTTTTAAATGAAAACGAAGGTCATTTTTGGGATTTAGCACCAGAAAAATATAATTCCGGTTAAATAACAAAACCTTTTATTTTTTTTTAGCAGCCTTTGTATCGGTCGGATTATGGAATTGAGATTCTAATAATCATGGATATGGATTTGATTTACCGGATAGAGTGCTCGGATCACGATACGATGATGATGCTGTGCAATGAATATGAAAGTTGCTTGGAATTGGTCGTTGAGTTTCTGACAGCACTAAAGGTTTGGTGAAGGTGGCGTTTCTTAGTTGGACCGATTGTCGTATTAGAGGATAGGTTGGACCGTTGTTTGTACGTTTGGAGTGTCTAGTTAGGTAATTATACACGAAATCAAATTAAATTAGTATTAAATAATAATTAAATAAGATAGATATTAATAATACCTAGTGTTGTGTAAGGGGAAACTATCACATAGCTGTTTTGTGAGCCCATTGTCGTTTGATTGCATTAATACATTAAACTACAATTATTCCTGTAAAATAAGTTATTATTATGCAACACAGACTTTTGCACCCTAGCTTTCAAATGATATGCCTTGAATGAGTGAATATATTAGGTAGGAAGGTGAGGAAGTAACTTTCCTTGATTAAACTAATGAAAACTTACGCAAATAAATTTTACGATAATTTATTAAATTACAATGAGTTACAAAAGTGAAAACCCATTTACGTATCATTAAGTAAACATAAAAATAGTTTTTGTTGATAACTCATTTATTTTAGTGTATTGTAGTCTATGAGTCATGCACTTTGTTTAAGGGAAAATTTTATTTACTTTGCTGAGCAAATAAAATAAGAATAAATTAAATAAATAAATAAAATAAAACAGTAGTTGTAAAACCATTTTGGTATTTATTTTAATATGGATATTTTTCTTTAATTGATATTATTTATGTGTTTTATGATATTGTTTTTAGAATATCTAATGTTATGGATGTTTCATTTAACTCGTAATATTATATATATTATCTATATAGAATTGAAAAGCTTACTAAAAATATATAAATTAATTATATATATAAATATATTAAATATTGTTATATATTATTTATTATTTAGTTATATAAAATAATTATATATATAGATATTATATATAAATATATTATATTTTATATATATATTATATATATATTTATATATTTATTAATTACTTTATTATATTATTATATTATATATTTTATATATATATCATATATATATATTTTATTATATTTATATATATATATATAATATTTATATATATCTTATTTCATTTTTTATATATATTATATATATATATTATCTAATATATATTAAATAATTATATTATACTATATATTATATTATATATATATTTATATACTATATATTATATAATTACATATAATATTATTATATATATATATATATATTATATATATATTAATTCTATAATATTAATTATATTTATTTTAATACATATTTATAAATATATAATTATATTATATTATTAATAATATATATATATATTTTTATATATATATATACTCGTAAAATATATCATTTTAATCGTATTTATTATTATTATTTTATTCTATATTTATATATCATATATATATTATATATATTTATAATTCTATTATTATATACCGATTATATATATCTTATATATTGTTTTAGTAATATATTTTATTAATTATTAATATATATATATATATATATTTATACGTGTTATAATTATTATATTATATTATAATATATATATTTAATTAATTATTTATATATATATTATATATTATATAATATATAAATTTTATTTTATTTATATATATATATATATTATAAATTATATATTTTTATCTTATTATTATACTATATTATGTATTATAATTTTATATTATTTTATCTATTTTTTATATTATTATATAATTATAATTTTAATATAATATATATATTTTTTAATTAATATATTATCTTTATATTGGATTTTTATATAATTTATTGTTTTTATATTTTATTTTTTGTTAATTTTGTTATATGTTTTTTATTTTTTTTTTTATGATTTCCATTATGGCCCATAACCAATTTTATTATTAGATAACAACTGTTTGAAAAAGTTTCTCCAAATGTGTGCTCTTTTTATCATTTAACCATATTTAGCAATGTCCGCGAATGAACTTTTTGCTATTCACAATTTGAGCAAGTTCAATGCAGCGTTCTGCAATTATAGTGTTTCAATAATACATGCAACATTGAATAGCACTTTTCAAATGGCCACTGTAGTCATAAAAAAGTTGCATCTATTCTAACACGTACAACGTGGAACTGTCTCGACCAAGCTATAATTCTATTTAAAGCTTGGAGATAAGTGATAGACATATGTAGAGATTTAATGGATGAGAATATTGCTAAGTATAGAGTAAGATATACAGGTTATTATATACGAGATAGATCTAGTTTTATTTGGATTATGCTAACAGTTGTAATTATACATTATTGGATATTTGAATGACTAATTAAGGAAGAAGATTTGTATGTTTACAAAGATTAATAATTATTATTTTTTATTATTATCAAGTTATAGTAAATTTAATTACAATTATAGCAAAATAATTATTGTGAAATGTATGCTTCACAATATAAATTAATATGATATAATAATATAATGATTAATAATAAGAATGATATAATATTATAATATAATAATAATATATAATAATGATAAAATATATAAAATAATAATATAATAATAATAATATTAATATATAATAATATAATAATATATAATATATTATAATATTAACATATAGAGATGATAACAATAATATATAATATTAATATGAATATAATGATAATATATATAATATAATAATTTAATAATAATATATAATAATATAATAATAATAAAATAAGATAAAAAACTATAAATTTAAGTTTATATATTATATTATATTAATATTAATATAATATCTAATTTATATAATATTAATATTTTATTTAATATTAATATTAATATTATATTATTTATATAATAATTTAATGATTAATAATATAATAATATAAAATATAATACTAATATAATAATAATTAGTATATAAATAATAATAATTATAATTTATCATAATTATAATTAATATATATATATATAATGAAATTATTATTTTGTTTTTAATATATAATAATATATATTAATTATAATAATAATAATAAATATATAATCATTATAATAATAATAATTATATAATAATAATAATATACATAGATATATAATAATATAATAATAATAATAATATGATCATATAATATATTGTAATATTTGAAATCATAAATATAATAATAATATAATCAATAAATTAATAATAAATAAAATATAAATATTAATAATAATATAATAATAAAATATATTAATGATTCAAGTCATTGTTTTTAAGTTTTCTATAACTTTTTGATAAATTTTTTATAAACTTTTGATACCTATTTTACTTAAGCTAGGCTATGAATAGCGTTAAACTTTAATATCAAATTTTTGTCAAATTTATTCTTATTTACAAGTTCATTGTTATTATATTATTATTATTATTATTATTGAATATTATTATATCATTATTTTATTATTATTATTTATTATTTTATTATTATTATTATTATTATTATTATTATTATTATTATTTTTATTATTATTATTATTAATTTTATCATTAAACCATTTTATTATTTTTTATATTATTATTATATTATTATTATTATAATTATTATTATTCTTATATTTTATTTTTATTATTTTATTTATATTATTATTATTATTTATATTATTATTAATTTATTTATTCTTATTCAATTATCATTATCATTATATATCATTATCATTAATGCATGTTATATCTTATCATTATATTTCATTATCATTATCATTATCATCTATTATCCATATCACTATACTAATCATCAACTATCATTAGTTATCACTATCATTTTACTATGCTATCATATATATACTTTCCCTATCATACGACTATCATATAAATATCATATATATACTATATATTCATTACTATCCCTATCACTATCTTTCTTATTATATATTATTATTGATTTTAATTTATTATTATTATTTTATTATTATTATTTTATTTTATTATTATTTTATTATTATTTTATTTTATTATTTGATATTATTTCTTCATTTTTTTTATTTTATTTATTATTTTTTTTTTCCTATCTTTTTTAATTTATTAATATTTTTTTTTTAATTGATATTTTAATTATATTATTATTATTATTTATTATTATTTATTATATATATTTATATTATTATCATTTTTTTATTATATTATTATTATTATTATTATTATTATTACATTATTATTATTATTATAAATAGAATTATTTTCTCGACATGTCGAGTGGGAGTGGAATCTGTCTCTCCTTTGTTGTCTAGACAAATTATTAAAAGTGCTTAGGTAGTTGTGTGCTCAATAAATATGAAGTGTATGATTAAGGTATAATTAAATAAATAAAAATTGAAAGCCATAAACAAGTTTACAAACTTTCTGACATGGCAAATACCAGAAATCAAGAATACGCAGTTGCCAATAACAACGGCAACTCTGAAAGAAATAATAACAATACCACCAACACAAATAACAACAGCACAATCAACAATAAGAACAGTGATTCTAATAATAAAACCAACACAAGTAACAATATCAATCATAGAGGCAATGCCAGAGGCAACAATAATAATAAAAATGGCAAAAAGAATGATAAACAAAAATCTGGCAACCGAGGAGAAGAATTGGAAGAAAAAGAAAAAGAAAAAGATGAAGTGCCAAATCTCTCGTTTGAGTCTCTCACAGACTCGCAAGAGGATGAAATTCTTAATATGCCCCTCTCCCTCAACCCCTCTCCCCTCCCCAATGACAATGACCAAACTGTTCCTTCCGACTATTCCGGCCTGATTTCAATCATTAACGATTTAAAAAATGAAATATCATTAATTAAACTTACTTTTCATGAATTCAAAGAGATTAGCAAGCAAAAAGATAAAGAAATTAATGATCTGAAACGCAAATTAACCAAAATTGAATCTGAAAGTAGGGAAACCTCAATTTCGGACACACAAATATCCCAAGTAGAACAAATCTCGAATATTCAGTCAACAGTTCGAAATTTAGAGGAAGCGCAGGAACAAATTCAGCAAGAAAGCATTAAAAATGTTGTCGTCTTAAGTGGTGATATTCCAGAAGGAAGAGAAAATGAAGATGTAGAACTCGCCGTCATTAATACTATTCAAAATAAATTAAAAATAACAATAAACCGGGGTGAAATCTCAGAAGTGTATAGACTTGGTAAAAAGGTCAGTAACAGCTCAAGAGATAAACGCTCTATCAGGTTCAGAATCAACGCTGGAAATTTAAAAGCTAACCTATTCAAAGCTTGTATTAAAGAGAAACCACAAAATACTTACCTGAATGAATATTTAACCCCTCAAAAGAAAAAATTACTTCATAAAGCATTAACGGTTAAGAAGGACCACCCTCAAATTATTAGATCTTGCTTTATTAAGAATGGATATCTCCTTATCAAGCCAACCTTAGATAACGATTTTATAAAAATCAAAGATGATACAGAATTCCAAAATTATCTATTAAATGCAAACTTTTCCCCCTAGGATTAAAAATGTACGATGTGTTTGTATTGGATTTATAAAGAATTTCTTCAGTGCTATATTTTAAAGTACTAATTATATTGCTATTTTCCTTTAATTATATATTTATTATTTTATTATTATTATTATTTATTATTATTATATATTATTATTATTTTATTTTATTTATTATTATTATTATTATGTTATTTTTATTATTATTATTATTTATTATTATTATATATTATTATTATTATTTTTTATATTATTATTATTATTATTTTATTATTATTATTATTATTATTAATTATTTCATATTTATTATTTTTTATATTATTATTATTATTATTTTTTTTTTTTTTATAATTATTATTATATATATATTATATTTTTATTGATTATATTATTATTATTATTATTATATTCTTATTA